>VOMN01110539.1:0-19267 GCA_014899125.1 Orchestia grillus
GTAAAGGAAGCCTATTCACATCCTTGCCTCAAACAAAATTTTTTTTTGTAAACCAGTGTTATTGTAACTTACATGCCTGAGTGTAACCTTAAGCATCTTTCTGTAATTAATCATTGATGTATTGTAAATTGAAGGCTTTCATTTATATATAGGTTGCCTTAGAAGTCTTAAGCAGCTTATTCAGGCCCATATGTGGTATATATCCTGATTCCGGGTCTTCGTCATTCCTCATTTGATTGTAAACCTGTATCTGATGTAAATTACTCGTGGTAAATAAATGTTTCATATGTTTCATGACAATGCAGCTTGCTTTTCAAACAGGGCTAAGTGTCGCTTCTTGGCGTAAGATTGCTCGTAGTTTTCTGTACGAAGCTGAATGCAATGAGATTACGAAGACAATTCGGTCGTTGTACGGTTTAGGACATCGTTGGGTCAAATATGAGTTTACGAGTCGAATGAAGGGAACCTTAATACAACAGTTGTTAACCTGTTGCCGCGATTGAAAACCCGACCGTAACACGCCTCTTTTGTGGAGTAGGGGTTGTAAAGAACAGCTGCAAACATTTGGGTTGGGCAAACGTATTGAGTCCCCAGGTTTCTCATTATTCAAACAGCCTCAGGACTCCTACTGCAAATCCGAAGCTACAAAGGTCATTATGCACCGCACGTTTGTCTCTAAAAAATGAGTAAGCAATCCTCTTCATAATACGAAAATTTGATACTGGGATAATTTGGCACACATTTTCACAAGTATGTGTCCAAGAACTGCATACGACTGGAATTGAAAATCAATTTTACGGTGAATATAGTCATTTTACGAATATTTTTTATCAACATTGGTGCTAAAATGATGAATACGTGAACAGTGGCTATTATTGACCACATGAATGTGGCTGAGAACTTTTCACAAATGAGAGATTAGCGAATTTCGAAATACGAGTAGAAACAAAAATACAAATATAGCTTTAAAACTTTGGCCCATTCTTGAAGAGAGAATGGCATTTCAAAGACACAGAAAAATTCATAATTTACGGAAAGTTGATGTACTAAAGAGTGGTTAAGTACAAACAAACGAGTACTGACAGAGGATCAAGGCCGGAGGCTAGCTAGCTGAGGAGTCAGGTTGCGGAGAGGTGTGTCCCTGGAGAGCTGGTGCTCCATCTCAGGTCGAGGCTCTCCATTACGTCGCCATTACGGCTCTTAATTGGGAGACAGAGTGACGCCTTCTTCGTCCCAAACGCTGTTGGCCTCCGGGGTCATGAGGGAGGATGGAAACTGGACAAAGAACTGATGTACGGAAGTGTGGGATTAGGAGTGGGACCTAAACTGGACAGAACGCAGGTGACAGGAAGTGAGGGAAAAATAAAAAATGCGAAGGAACATTTTTTGGCTGTTGTAGGGCAACTCAGAATTTGTCTGTCAACGTACGTAAGCAAGACATGAATAAAGATTAAACACTTGGACGTCACTCAACTGATAAAAAAAGGGATTTGGGAAAACCGTTATGCGTGGTTTAATCGCACGATTACTTTATAAAGATAATTTGTATTGCAAAATTCCTTTGTGGACGTGAAACCACAGTCTTATGAAAATTGATAAAATATTTAAAAAATTTAGATGGATAGACAATTATACATCTGAATGAAAACAAATAGTTTTCGGGAGGTCTCAATCCGAATCCTAGAAGTTGGAATGGTTCATAGCAAGAAATTAATATTGGGACCCAAAATCTTACTTGAAAAAATTTTATTTTACTTTTTCTCCCATTCTTTGCAGGGACCCTAACTGTGACTGCGGACGTCAACCCGACCAGGAGCTTCCCAGGAAAATTGACTTGCGTCGCTCTATTGAACTGAGAGCAAAATCACAAGTGCTAATGCGAGAGCGTGATAATCACCAGTAACAGCAGCAACTGCAATCATATTCCAGGAATATAATTACGAGCAGCAGGATGGGAAGCGGCCCGCCATCAGAGTGAGGAAATGTTGGTATTAGCATAAGTGCTTCACAACAGCACCAACAAAAGCTTCAACTTCAGCAGCAGTATCATGGGCATCCTCAACACAAACTTTCCCAAAATTATCATGAGCAACAACTTGTACATGGAAACTAACAGCTATATCACAGTCATTAATATCTGCAGCAGCAACACCACCATCATCAATAGCTCCAGCAGCACCACCACAATCATCTATAGCTACAGCAACATCACCACCCTCATCTATAGCTGCAGCAACATCAGCAGTTGTACATCTCCCACGAACAGCGCCCGTAATGAGCATTTAATCCTCCACGCTTCCCTCGCTTTCACTAAACGAGGCAGACCCTCGCCCTCGTTAGAACTCTTCCGTCCCTCTAATTCTCCGCCCTTCATCGGCTTCCTGCCCTTTATACGCCTGCATTTCTCCTATGCATATTTTGTTAACCACTCTCTGAGGACGCCGTAGAGCAAATGGGTAATTAGGGTGGATGGAAATAAGGTGAGATCTCTCTTCCTATTCACTCTTCATGCACGTTTGAATCAGCTAATTGTCGTCTTAATTTTGAATCAAAACGTATATTAATAATATTCTCTAATGAGTAGCACAATGTGTGGAATCATTCAGTTTCCTGTCTGATATTAAAGCCAATGATAAAATGACTCAATAAAGGGTTGAAGTTGCCTGGAACCCTTTAAACGAAGTTACGCAGTCAGCGCTCTGGCCACCGGAAAGTTTGTAGCACATCAGATGCTCATCAAAATGGTGACGAAATTTGTGCTGAACTCTATCATATCCCACCTCGATTCCGGTACTGCTTATCTACATAAACTAGTTACTGAACAGCCACAATTCTATCTAAGAGTTATCACCCTGTTGTTTTAAAACATATTAACTTTATTTTGCGGTTGATACTTTCACTCGAAATTGCCATCACTTCGTAGAGTTTAATGTAAGCATCTATTTTCAAATACATCCAGCAGAAAATCTACAAAATTTGCATTTGAGAAAATTTAGCAACGTCTACCGGGGGCAACATTGATGAAAGCTGACGATGCGTCCCTGAAAGTTGCCTGTCATGGGGTTATTTTAATCATCTCTGCCCGCGCTGCCATAGGTGAAATTTCCCTGAGGAGAAGCACGAGAGAGATTTCTCTCTTTCTACATTGCTGTTGCTCAGCTCGCTGACAGAGGTGTTCTGTCTAGCCTGCAGCATCTTTGCTCGCTGACACTGAAATTCAGCTTTCCTTGTTGTTTTTAATGTGCATGGTTTGAACTCGATTCTGAACATTTTTTCGGTATTTCATGCAGCCATCAATGTAAAGGAATAGGTTTTCAGCGGCCTCAAGGGAACATTTTTGCGACCATTTTAATCGCTACTCGGCAATTTGTTAAAGGAAACAAACAAAAAGCAAATTAGAAATTTTATTTACTTCTATAACTCACAATGAATTAGAATCTCTACATAGTTATTATTCTCATTATTATGGCTATCATGCAAGCCAGTGTGGTATGAATAAATTTAAACACCTAATATCCCTTTCATGGACACAAATTTTATATCCTAAAGTTCACCGATACATTTCTCCCGTTACCTCACTAGTACATGCACTCATTACCTTCATGACACGCTCGTTATGTCAGCAGCGGATGTAAGAAAGAAATACATAATTAATTTTAAAAAATTACTTTAATTGGCGTTGAGATACAACGGCCGGACGGGCGGCAGTTAGGGCAGCGGGGACCTGGCTGGCTTGGAAGTCCCCACCTTCGGTCCTAGAGCAAGCGTGAACGTTTCCAAGACAAGTGGGGCGAATTGGTACTCAAATTATTGGTACTGCAAGGGACGACACAAACAACTGTGAGGTACTCGAGGATTCTGTTTATTATAAAATAAAACCTAATGGAGGTGCCCTTTGCGAAGGTAAGGTGGAATCAAAATATATTTTCATTCTTTATCGTATAACGTACGGAAATTGATGGAAATTTGTGCCAGTGAGACAGTGAGGCCGAATTTAGTGAGGATGTAATTATAAAAATGCGTCTTGGAACAAGAGTTTGGATTCTTTGCACTCTGAGTGTGTATAACTGAAACTAGAGTTCAGTTGAACGTTAAATGTTACTGAAATTGCGTTGAAAAACTGCGTGTCTGTGAATGAATGACCTCGCGACTGCTGCGGTCTTTGATGCAAGTTGCAATCGAATGAAATGCTAAAAAAAATTCATCCGCGAAAGGGAATTTTCGTTGAGAAAATAGGATAGAAGTAGTTTTATGATTAATTAAACCGCATCCTATAGATGCATGTGTCCTCTGGCTTGATGTAGTTATGCTACAATGATGTGTTTACGGTGCTGAATATTTTTATGGCAGCACTGACGTGATTGAGGTGTTTAAATATGTATATGGTGTACTGATGTATTTCCAATATATTTATTCCGACAAGGATATGGTGCACTAACCTGCCTCAGGTGCACCATGATGTTTATCATCATCACACTGCCTCTTCAAGATCATTTCCACGAGTGATTTTTTTCTAAACACGGAAAAACAAGTAAAACTAGAAATAGTAAATTTCGCATTCAATTGAGAAATACTGATTGGATGATGGCAATAAAATGACACATGCTGAAGCTATTTACCGTTCATATCGACAGAAACCTAACGAAAAGAACCGAGCAAAAATTTCGATTTGCTAAGCAACTGCTCCTGTGCAGGTACCAGGAGCACGCCTCGTGACCAGCGCGTCACCGGTCCCTGATATCAGGTTACGGCGCTGCAAGACAACTGACCAAATTGCGTTGCCGAGACGCCGCTTGGAATTCAAAGTCGCAACCTCACTCGTTCCTTTTGTGGCAGAGCTGCCGATAAAATGAAGTCCATTTCATTGGATGCCAAGAAAAATAGGAAGCGGAACTGTCGATCATTTATTTACGGCCTGAACGATCAAGAAGCTGCGCACGTCTCCAGAGCACAGCCATTGTGCGGCGTAACTGCGACCGCCATACGCCACTTTACGACTGCGCGTTGCCTACCTGGCTTATTTTGTACCACGGCTCTTGGCAGGCATTTCGCTCATTCTTACTCCTCGGTTTCTTCCCGTCTCACTCAGCAGGGCCAAATTCGTCCCACCTTGCGTGTTCAAGCGAGTTAACCTTGTGTTCAGCTCTAGTGGTGTTTTGGTGATTCTCTGCCGAAATTTTGAGTGTCAGTTTTTGGTTCTTGATGTCGATTTTAATTAGACAATTTCATTTTTCTTACGGTGGTAGAGATTTAGAGTTGTTGTTTGTTACTTACTTTGGTTTATATCTCCGTATTCTATTGTGTTTTAATATTAATGAACAAATACCTGTGTAATTTTATCTTCCAAAAAACAATCAAATATTCCTCCGTTTTGTTATTTCCGTTCACTAGACAGTGTTCCTCCATAAACGATCACTGGAGGCGACTATTTGCGCAGTGTCAAAAAATTAGGTTTTGATGGCCTAGTGAACCTGTCGCCCACAAGAATGATGGCCTTCTGCCCTCATTTGCTCCTCAAAAGGCCTAGGAAAGGCAACAGAATTAGAATAGTTTGGTTTTTCTATCATAAAGTGGCGGCACCCCAGTGTGGCCCGGGCGTGAAGGTTGAAACATCTCAAAGGTATCTAAGGTATCGCATGCTATGGAGACTGGTCAACCCAGTCTTTTCTTTTCCTTTTTGTCGTTGCTTTCTTGTCTTTTCTTCCTCTTCATTCGTAACTTGATGCTACTATGCGCAGAGAATCCTGTGTGTGAACACACCTTGTACATAGATTTCCCCTTTTCTACAGTCCATACGAAATGGTCCCTTCTTTTTTGGTGCGACACGTAGTCTGGGTCCCCGAAGCGCTGCTATATTTACCCCTACTGCTACTACTTCTACTGCTACTTCACCTCTGGTGGATAAAAAAAGCATGGCAATTAATCACGAAGATAAAGTTGATTGAGCATCTACGTCAAAGTAAAGCATCAAGTCAAATGTTGAGGATTAACTCAAAGTTAAGCTTCAAGTCAAATGGTGAGCATCAACGTCGAAGCAAAGCGTCAATTCGAAGACTTTGCGAAAAAATTTTACTTGCTTTTTACTTGCATTTTTTTACTTCGCTAACAATTGTTCGATTTTTTATTTGGTCATGCTTTATATTTTTGTATTTTTTCAATTGTGAATTTTCACTTTACTCTGTTTGACTCCCTTATGAATATGATAATAAAGATGTGTACATATTCTTGCAGATATTCATTGGCTGAAGATGAGTCTTGATCGGAAGCATTCCAATTGCATCGTTCATAGGATACTTTTTTTCAGACACCTTCATAATTAATTTATTTCACAAGAAAAATGAATTTCAGTCAATTTTACGATAAATAGCAGATAAAAATTGAGCATGAAATCAAAATTGTGCATCAAGTCAAAAGTGGAACATCAACTTAAAGTTGAATATCAACTCAGAGTTGAACATCAACTCCAAATTGTGCATCAAATCAAAGTTGAGCACGAACGCCAAGTTGAGCATCAAATCAGAGTTGAGCGTGAACGCCAAGTTGAGCGTCAAATTATAGTGAAACGTGAACGTCAAGTTGAGCATCAAATCAGAGTTGAGCGTGAACGCCAAGTTGAGCACCAGGTCGACAGCGCGATGCAGGAACGCGTGCGGTTCCCCGCCGCCTCTCGGCCTCCCGCGCAAGATCCTGGAGCCGTCGTCAGCCCTCGGTGACGTCACGCTCTGAGGAAGGGCACAAACTCCGCCTGTGCTCATGCATTCCTGGATTGAAAGTTTCAAGTACTTTTTGCTTATGGCTTGTGAAAAATACTAAAATAAAATGTGGCATAGAATAACGCATCAACCAATTGCTGGTGCTAAATTCCACGTTGATTTCTGCATTGGTGAGATACATGAGACGCGCGTTTTGATTGCTGTGAAAAATTTGTATTCGAAATGCAATACTAATATCTTCGACATATTTTCAAAGTACTCTATGGTATATGAGTGGCAAATGGGGTCAAAGCTCAGTCTAACCCAAACTCATTGAGAACGCTTCCAGAAAAACATTCATTGAGGTATTTAGAATGCTATTTGTCACCATGAACCTTGCTCATTTGTTGTCACAAAACTACTACATGATTTACTCGAGAAGGATCGTGATGATATAGCACAGTGCCTGCGCGTGTAGCATATGTGACTAGGTTATGTGGCCCTCTGTTTCCTCCGGGGAACTGCGGCCGGGCAACAAGGCTGGTTCTGTCAAGCAACACGAGGCTTGGCTGGTGGTCTTTGTGAATCTATACGTGTTACCTGCCACACTAATCATGCTAGTTAGGTAGACCTTGCTGGTCTGTCTGCTAAGCAAACCTCGACGTTTTTAGGCTCGTGTATCTGCTAGGTAAACCTCGACTGTTTTTGCTGGTACATCTGCTTGGCAAACCTGAACGTTTTATGCTGGGTTACCTGATAGGCAAATCTCGACGCTTTTACCTATTCGATTCATTTTTCTTGATTATTTGTTGCATTGTCTTCGCTAGTTTATCACTTGAGTTTCCCTTGCTGGTTTTTCCGCTCGACAAACACGGTTAGTTTAACCCTACAGCGTCCAGAGCTCACTAGCGTTACGATTGAATTAATACCTATATTTTGGTCTTAAAGTCAAACTCTTTTGTTCAAAGCTAAGGTAATTATTCAAACATGTGCATAAAATGCAATACACGACTGTTCATAAAATATTTCGTGAATTTGAAAAATAAGGGATCCCCTTGAAGGGTTGACTACAACATCCACATGGCAGTCAGTGTTGCTATGTGTACCAGTATGGTTTGCCTGCTGGCTGTCCCTAGCTGGTCTACTGAAGTGAATTTATGCAAACCACAATGAAATGCATCTTCAGTTCGTAGGCAAAGTTTTTTAAGCTGATGCTGGTGAGGTCGCTAAGTTCATTAGAAATTCTATTCAGAAGGGACAGGAGCTCCAAAAGTTGCTGTTGCTAAGACAACGTGTGGCGAATGACACAAGGCGACCCCCCCTCCCCAAAAATGCAGGCCTCTCAGAAGCTCGCGCCCCTTAATTCACCAGTAATTAACTGAGTTAGTAGAATTCCAAGTGCCGAGCGGAATTAAGTCAGTCAATATCGATCGTAGAGTGGCTTCCGTGAAGTGACGACGATTTGTCAAGTTAGAGGTTTCTTATCGGTCGACATCACACATTCAGACGAAGTCATACGCGTCGCTGAAATACTCCTAGAGAACGTTGCAAAAACCGCCCTATTAAGGCTATGCCTGTACAACACTGTCGAGCTTGTCTGTAAATTTTGAGCAACAAATACTCTTTATTTCAAGTACCCAGAAAATTAACTAAATGACATAAATTTGTTTGAATTAAATAAGTTAAATTTAATTGAATAGGCTCAGAATAGCCTAAGATAATATGTGTAAAGTTTCATTCAATAAACCCCTCTACTTCAGTACTTCCTTCAACCTCTTTCGAGTTGTCTCCACTGCTACACACTCTGCATCCCTCAGTAATCTGGCCTATTCTGGCTGCAGTGGTCGATTTAACGCTTCCTCTATGGAATAGCTATCATGTTCACTTCCCTTTCCAAAGCAGACCACGCACAGAAGTCCACTGGATTCAGATCAGGCCTTGAAGGAGGCCCTTTTTCCTTGGTTAATAAATCCGGAACTTTGTCCCTGAGCTTTCCTCGTGTTCGTTTAGAAGTGTCAGTCACGTTGGAAAAAAAATTGACCTCCTTGGAAAATGGTTTCGCTAGGGTTCTTCACCACTGGCTCCATGATATACTCTTCGTTAATTTGCTCGCCAAGGGGCGCAATAACCAGGGGATTTTTCCCTTGTTCAGTCACTCCTGCCTAGACCATGACAGCAGCAGCTTTTTGAGTTCTAGACGAAGGTTCCTGCTGTTCTTGTGTATTACCGAGATACTCCTAGTAATAACTCTATCATTTTGACAATTGAAAGCTTGCTCAATGGTATATATTTTTCCGTCTGCGAGCACACAGAGTCAAGACCATGAGCTGTGAGCCGGGGAATGAACGAGTGACTCTTTATCGCGCGTTCTTTTGAATCGTTTTTCCCTAGAGGCATTCGTAAAAGAATGCATTTTCCTCAATTTCAGAGGGGAGAGTGCGGAGTCTCTTTTCACGGCGCAACGAACAGATTTTCTCAATACACTGAGCTCTGCGGTTGTTTTCCTCGTGGACCTGTGGGTAATTCTTGCAACTGCTGAGGCAAACTTCTTGATTTTTTGGGTCCCTGTGGTTCTTGGGCGACCATTTCTGTGCGATATCTTACGTTACCGCTCTATTTATTACGTTGGATCGTGCGCTGTACGAAATTACGCCTTGGCTTTGGAAATTAAAGCACTCTCAAAACTTCAGTTCCAGACTTTCTTGCCCTGTGAAGCTCATCTATAGCAGACCCTTGCCTTTCCATGGCCGTTTTGAAATAATATGTCTAAATAGCGGACTAATTTTCACCAAGAGTCAAGGTTCATACTGAAGACTATTAAATCTGAAAATACTAGATGCGTTAGCATACATTGCAGGACTTACACAGTTAAAAAAATTGTAGTAGAACTTTTGTATCACCCTGCACAATCAAATTATGAGCAAAATGTGTATAACTATTTAATTTCTATTCGCCACCTTCTGTTCACTTGACCCACAAATGCGAAACCCAGGCAATACTTTGGCTAAGTGTTTTGAATACTGAATACTGATTTGACTATTTATTTCAATACCATTTGTATTGATTCCTAAGTGATAGGCTCTATTTTTCTGTGTCTGCCGTTTCCCTGGAATCGAGCAAAAAAATAGTTTCTTTGCAATGCAGTTTCTTGTAATGAAGATTTGCATTGTAAATCTGGCTCCAAGAAGTCGGTCTGTGGCATAATATTAACATTTTTGCAAGTAATAGGGAAGATCAATTCTTACTTCTTCCCCTGAAGATGCCGAGCTGAGAAACTGCACTCGGTGGCAGTTTGTATAATTCTTTAGGCCCATTCTCTTGCGAGCGACAGCATAACATGGAGTTCATTCGAGACTTGAGTTCAGTCGTTCCATTTAGAGCGCGCCTCTCTCGTGCGTCCGAGAGTGGCAATTGTATAACTAGCGCATACGTTTTCCGGGAACCTCTTCTTCCAGGTCCCGGGACCACTTCACTTCGCTCCCATCAAGCCTGAAGAGCTTCATCTGCAGCACGTCGCTTCGTTCTCGCACTTGGAATATATTACAGTAGTTTCTTCCTTTTTGGGCTTCGTCTTAATCGCATCACGTTTACGTCCTCAGATATTGAGCACTCCGTCTAAAGCATTTCACTTTTGGTCTCTTCCTCTTGCCGCCCCTCGTCCTCACGAGGCAGCGTGGAGTGATGACAGCCTGGGCGTCGGAACACGGCTCCTAACCATTCACCTGCAGCCATTTGACACGATGAAGTCGCGTAGAGTTCATCAGCGAATGGCACCAGGAAGGGGGACTCGTGCATATGCGCAAGGGGGAGTCTTGTTCGAGGGGCTCCAACATGGGGACGAAATTGCTATCCTGTTCTTCCAGGGTTCTTTCTGCTGCTCTAAAATTGTTTGTTCTGCAGCTTTGTTCCTCGTGCTGCGTGAACATCCTTGTTGTAGTAATTGTTGCTGCCTTCTCAATCATGGTAGAAACATCGCGAGCATCGATTTGAGCTTTCGCCGATTGGTTAATGGAAATCTGCGAAACATGGATTCAATTAAAATTGTGTGGCTAACTGAAGTTATCCTCATAAAATGTGACTTCACAAAGACATCATTATGCAGAAAAAATACGCCCTCTGCATATTATGGAAGGATGGTCTTGACTTTGTGGCCATCACAGATTCTGAAATTTGAAAATCCGAACAGAACTTCATTTTATTTAGATCAATCATTTTTCTAACGTATCTCCTAATCGTTTGACTAGATACATATTTCATCATCAACATGCTGAAGCGTTGAACTCAACGGAATTACTCTGATCGTTTTGCCATGTCATTTGGAATTCGCACTCTTTAGTGAATTAAATGTCAGAGAGTCCGTAATGTAACTAAAAACGGATTTTTCCTCGTTACCTTCATTTTGAAATCCTTCTTCAAACATTATGGTGCTACTTGTTTGAGAATAATTTCGTGCCGAACTATTCCTAAAGAATCTAATAAAATTGAGCATGAGTAATTCAAATTATAAGTCGAAGAAATCCTTACTTAGTATCTTTAGTCACTTGCTTTGGTCGACCGTGAGAGTGAATTTTATACTTCAGTTTTAGAGAGCAGGCATTCCATTTTTATATTTACCAAACATTGAGTCGATTTAAGAATGTTGAGTCGCTATCAGAATGTTGAGTTGCTATCAGAATGTTAAGTCGCTATCAGAATGTTGAGTCGCTATCAGAATGATGAGTCGCTATCAGAATGTTGAGTCGCTATCAGAATGTTGAGTCGCTACCAGAATGTTGAGTCGCTATTAGAATGTTGAGTCGCTATCAGAATGTTGAGTCACTATCAGGATATCTCGTCACCTTTAGAATAAATTCTAGTCAAATTTTAAATAACTTAAGCCTCAAACGCGGCTTAGCGTGCATAACTTTACGCTTTAAATACAAGTATTAATGTTAACTTTCTGTGATGAATAATTTTCAGTCAGGCACAGATGGTCTTTTGACATATTCCAGTTAGGCATGGCCAGTTTTCGGGACTGAATAATTTCCTGTTAGACACGTCCAGTTTTTCGATGCTGAATTCTATGCTAAAATTATTTTTAGCGCATGGCGACCGAGAGTGGTAGCAGCCTTCCGCCCTGCTGCCGTCCCTACTTTTGGTGGATCATCTAGATATTTTTCCTTGATTCAAATGGATTAGAACAATTTTCGTACGTCATTTTAACAGTTTGTAATCATTAGAGGAATGACTTTATAGTTAATCGTAAGTCATTTTGTTCACAAACACGCAGGAACAGCACTAATGCACGAGAAGTTATGTAACTTGCTGCAATTTTGCGCACATATTCCAGCAAATGTGCTGCTCCTTTGCTCAGGCCACAGCCAATGAAATAATGTGGTTACGGTTCTAAAAATACAACAAATAAATGAACCGGAAACTCCAATTTTGCTCGCTCAAAAAGGAGTAAAATTTGATTTTCCAGTTCGTTTATTTGGGCAGTTTTTATGATTGTAATGGTATTACTACCCTCACCTGGGCGGGGAGGCTTGAATCACAGCGTTGACTCCCTAGCAGCCAGCGCTGGCTAATGCGTTTGAGCATCGCTTGCTGGGCATACGCGGAGACTCAAACTTGTGAGAAATGATGCACATTTTTCTCAGAAACGCGTGAAGTTTTCTAAGCAGATTAACTTCATAACTTGTGAAGCTTTTCCTAGAAGTTCACTTCCAAATTTTAACTATTTCTGTGCCTACAAAATTTTTTCTTGAGGGTAAAGTACAGTCTTAAACTAAAATGCAATAATACCTAATTTGGCTAACTTTTGAATTTTCACGAATCCAAGACATAATTTTTGACTATTGTGGAGAGACTCCTGTTCGATTCACAGCGCCTCAAACATTTCCAAACGAAATTACATACCAAGCACGTTTATAAAAATAAATGAATTTATAATAATATGTAGGGTCTTTCTTATAGAATGATAGCGAATACAATACTTATGCTGTGCTAAGTTTACGGACTGTGCACCTCCTGAACTCGGCTCTGGAATCATAAATAGAAATTGTCGCCCACTGTGTGAGTCTGATTATATCGCCCACTGTGTGGGTCGGATTATGTCGCCCACTGTGTGGGGGTCGGATTATGTTGGATGTTCGCAACGTAATCTTAGAACTCGAGTCTACGAGCCTGCACGCCGGTCTCGGGGTCAAAGGACAGCTTCAATTCTTTCAAAAGGACAGGTCTTCCTTATTCATCAGTCAGAACACATGCTTTGAAATGTGATCTAAAAGAAGCAATTTCAGATTGTTTGATTTAAGTTTTTACCTCAAATTTGAATGCCACTAGTTGTAAATGTTGTAGAATCTTTGCACATTTCACAGCGTAAACCAAAAATTGAACAATATGCAACCGTCCTATCCCCTCAAAATTATATTATAAGTTTTTATGTACGCATATCCTTGCATACTTTTGTAGCGGTTTGCAGTAACTTCTATTCAAAATTGTACTTTGTTTCAAACCTTTCTTTTTTCTACAGCTGTTGATTATGGCTTTAGTTCTAGCTGAAACGTTCAGTTTTATGAAGAGACTGTGTAATAATAAAATGTTTTTCAGAAGTATTGTCTTTGTTATCATTCTAATAGTGAGGTTATCCAAGGGAGTTGAAGTACCTAACCTGATAGGGTCTTCTTTTCTACATTTTTCTTCAAGATTTTCTAAAGACCTCAAGCTTCATGAACTCATATCTGTGAACAAGGCTTCTGATTTTAGACGCTCAAAGTCGCATGTTACTTATTTACGTTCAAGAGTAAATACATTACATATAAACAATTTTACAACACACAAATGTGAGACTCACAGAGTTCGTGAAGTTCTGAAGTTCAATTTGCTATCTGTTGTAGCTCAATTTTTCTGTTTGTGCTCATGTAAAATTATCAATTTTAGTTCCGAATAAAAAATAACCCTACCGACACCAACTCTGCAGGGCTCAGCTGCGTAGGGCTGAGTATCACCGCCTCAAGCTCCGCCGTGTAAGGAGAGAAAGAGAAAAATGAGGGCTGAAAAACGTTGATGGAAGTATATTAAAGACTATACATCCGAACAAATTTAGGTTGCGAGAAGCAAAAAGTTTCGAAATGATAAAACATGCGAAAAGAGGCAAAATTATGCTCGGAACTCAAATTGGAAATTTTACATGAATACCAACAGAAAAATTGAGCTACATCAGATAGCAAATTGAGCTTCAGAATTTCACGAACTCTATGAGTTTCACATTAGTGTTTGTTAAATTGTTCAGAGGTGATTTATTTATTCTTGAACGTTAATAAGTAACGTGGGACTTTGTCTAAAATCAGATGCCTTGATCACGGATAAGAAGGTTTTCACCGTTAACGGGTTTCCTACTACGATTTTTGATTGTTGTTAAAAAGTTTTTAGACCAGCGATATCATCCACCAGTTTCATCATATATTTCAACTACTTAAAATTTTATTTTAGTTTGCCTTATTTGGTCTGCAGTCCTCAAAACTACGTATTGATATACAATAGCTTCTAGAAAAATTTTACCAGAACAAAAAATTCCAAATTTTCATTACTAATAAATTTACAATGGGTTCACTTTTTCGCTTTAAGGACCAGCTTCCAATCCGCCTGAAGTCTAATGTTGTTTACTTGTTTAGTTGTGCATAGTGTGCATCTGAGTACGTGGGCAGAACGTCCCGTTCTCTCTTCATTAGAATCTCAGAGCACTCGGGCCTTAGTCACCGAACTGGAAAACCTCTGAGCGAGCCCCCTCAGTCAGCAATCAGGCGTCATGTTGAAGACTGCAAATCTTTGAACCCTGAACATTTTCGTGTTTTAAACTTCAGCTCCAATTTCTATAGTTTGCGAATTTTAGAGTCTGTACATTTTTAACCGCAAGCTCAAACTGAACGATACCAATAGCGCATACCCGTTAAAACTGGTTGGTCGATAACTTTGTATTTATTTAAACTTTATATATATACTTTCCTTTTCGTATATTCAAATGTCATCAAGAATTTCGTAGTAAACTATATACTTTTTGTTACAGATATCACTAAAGATGAGTCTTGTAACTCGAAACGTCTGATTTTTATTACATACTGAACAGACATTTTTAGTAAATGACTTCTCACGGTACGGCTCTTTTCGCCCTTCTTTTTATTTCGAAAGACCATACAGTACTACACTCGTGGTTCTAATGACAATAAACTACTCTGTAGGTGTCTTTCACATTCATATTTCCGGGCTTTCTGTCAAAAGTCGAGCAGCATATTTGATTACAGAATATCCGAATGAATTTTATTTGAGAAGAGGCGCTGGCGTCGTTAACTTTAGATCCGAACCGTGGAGGGGATGCAACCTCGCTCGCTCCCTCGTTCCTGGATCAGCACATTTCAAAAGACTGATCAATTTTGCCTGACTGGCGTATACGAGGACGCGGTCCCTCTCGCTCGCAAAGACCTGGGATTTGCATCAAATGAGACATTGCAGCGGTGGCGTCTTTATCAATGGCAACCATTCCCACAATTACACACGCGTGATTGCGCTGCTCAATTCCGACGCTGCTTTCTGCGCGTGGCCTATTGCAAGTTGTTGCGCTCTACGTCGGGTGTGAACGGCTTTGGGTGTGAATTCTTCAGAAATTAGTAAGTATACCACGTGAAAAGACGTACGCTCACATTTCAATTCTAGATGAGAGCAGTAGCAGTTTACGGGTGATTATACTTGGAGACGAAGAGTCCGGTCCGCCCCTCCCTGACCCCTCTGCACCCAAAGGGACCGAACCCGAACGATCGTTGCGCTGTGTCTAGCTGCTGAAATGGCCTGTGTCATGGAGACTGGACACTGTTGGTACGACAGGCCATGCAAAGCACTCCAGTATTCATTGCCTTGAGGACAGCGAAGTTATGTAAAATAATCTCGCGAGACGCTGTAAAATTTCTAAATTAAACCCAGCTTGCCCACGTTTAGCAATTACAACTGCGTTAATCGTAAATTTTAAAAATAAGCAAATCATACAACATATGAAAAACAGACGTCGTATTTACAAGAACCGTTAAAATTAACGGTTCCCAGGACTGAAAATTGACTTCCTTTCTGTTTTTAATAATTGCATAGCACTGTAGTACATACACACGTAAGCATCTCGAAGTGATCTCGATATTAGATCTAAGTGTCTCAAAATTGCTAAGAAATCAATATTCAGGGTATTTGAATTCAGTCTAATAACTTATAGACGCTTAACGGTATTACATTATATTGAAGCACGTTTTCTCAAACAGCCAAAATAAAATTCAAGCTATTTTTTAACCGCCGATTGTCGGCGTCCTTTAAATTTTTGAGGCTATTTAGCATCACTTACTGCTCTTAATTGACGACAACATCCAGTTTTCGTGCCCTTTTCTGAAAAAGTTGTCACACGATGTATACCAATGTGCAATGCGCTTGTGACTCGGTGTTAGATTCTTCTGATGGCACAGCAGCCAATAAAAATACTATTTCAGTTTTGACGAATTGAAAATTGTCCAGTAATTTTCGAAATTAAATATATTTGCTATCAAAAATATGTAATATACCCGTGTTATTATTTCCTCCGTTTGCCCGTTGTTATGAGCCCTATTGCGACCGGACTAGGAAGCATAAAGAAAAAATATATAAATCAAAATGGACTAGTTATTCCGTCGAACTGAATCGACAAAATTCATCTGGACTAACTATAGCAAAGGCATCATTCAAGAAGCTGTAGTTCAGGTCGACTTAAGCTAGTCGAGGAATGTAAGATGCAGAGTTTCTTGAAGGCGGCTTTGGTGATGCCTTTGTTGTAGTTAGCTCAGATGAATTTTGTAGATTTAGCCCGACGGGATAACTTGCCCCTTTTTTATGCATTGTTTTATCGTTTTAATTCCTTGTTCGATCGCAGTTCCTTATTTCAACACACGTTGTAGGTCATAGTCTTCATGGCACGACGCTTCAAGGTGCACTTAGCTCTTTCATAACAGACGAGTGAATGCCCTGAAAGAAAAGGAATAAATATTCACGAAGAGGAAGAAACTGCTCACTGCAAAAGCTTTCATATCCCATGGCGGAAAAAAACGTACTTCCGCTTGACTTCTTAATTCACTTCCACTTCAGAAAATCCTCATCGACACCTCGATCAGAATATTTTCTGCAAAATTCCAGTGGTGCGCATGCGAAGGAAACTTTGGTGAATTTTTTTTTAAATCATGGTTTTTACATCCGAAATTAAACTTTATACATCGAGCACATCTTACATCATTTCTTGGCTCAGCGAATTAACCAGGAGTGTCACAGGACTTTTCAAGTTTGTCTCGGAACAGATTTTTCAGCGCCTCTGAGGAAATAAATACATACTTCAGGATCTCACCTTCATCGCTCTCCAGTCTCATTCCAAGCCTCGGAAGATCGCTGCCGCCATTTTCTTGCGAGGTAATATTTCCTTTGAAAATTGTAAAAAGCGCGCTGATGCAGAGCCCTAAAATTTCCGGAGCTTTCCTCCATTACGGCGTTTCTTTTCGGTGCTTCTAGGAAGTTTCGAGGAGTAGAAGAAGCGTTTCTTCAACCCAATAGTTCATCGCTGTCCAAAATCTGCAGCAAATTTGCCGAGGCTTTATGAAAATGGACATGTTGAAAAGCTTGCCTCTTCGCAATTCTGTAGGCCTTCAGAATTGCCTTGAGTTCTCGCCCCACATTACATGGGTGGTTTGGAGAACGGCCTTGTGAATGAGCAAATTTCTTCAATAATGAACGAAAATGAATGTTTGTTGACAGTTACGTACGTGTTTGGTATCTTCAATCCCCCGCAGGACCTCCGAGAATGTATTTTGAGTAAAATTTGTTTTCAATTTATGGGCTCTGGATATTTATATGAAGTGAATAAAATTTTATAAATCCTTTGTTGAAGGAATGACGCACAATAACATCTTGTCGAGGAATGCCGCTCTCTTATAGACTCAAAGCTACGGACGGTGCGTCTCGCAACTGCAGTGCCCATGGATGCGTGAAATGAGTGAATTTATCCAGTTGTTAAGCCTTAGTACCGCCAGTTGACGCGCGCATCCCCGGACCTCGTTCTATCGAACTTCTGAAAAATTGGGATTCTGAATTCGCTCAACTTGGTCGATCTCACAGTCCGATACCAAATAGTTCATCTATCGCTTTCTTTCAGGCAAGCAAGTGCTTCAAGTTTTAAAACTTGGTGTGATGTAGCCTGCAGGTCCGGTATTTGCCGACAGCTTTTCATCATTTGAGTACGTTGATGCCAGCGCCGACTGCACTATGAAAAATTGTTCATTCCTCAATAAACGTTTCATACAAATTGAGCACAAACTTGAGATATGATTAAGCTTTGCGACAGCCAAATCTACTGCGCTAGGTGTGCCTTTCGATTCGTGCTGTAGTAATTTTGGGTCATCCGTAAATCGCAACGCTCACTAGATATTGAAGTAAATTTGACATCACTGGCACGTACCCCGCAATATTCCAAGCTACGTTGACGCAAATTTTAATAATCTGCAACAGAAAGATTAATACCTTTTCCGGCAAGGACGACTTACTTTTTTTCGTAATTAGTATTTCTTAAATGAAAACTGAACTGTTATTCTGAATGAAAAACTTGGAATGCGTTAACTCGCCCGTTCTCAACTCCGCCCGGTTAAAATCGACCCGGTCAAAAGCGTAATGCATCTGAAAAAAAATGCAAAAATAAGCTGAACATATTACGTGTTCTTCAAAAAAGCTGCCGACTAATGGGTAAATTTACTCTGTACCTAAAATTTTAGTTCCGTTTATCTTCACCGGTGCTGGCATACAACTATCATATTCGCTCCCTGGTACAGGCTCCCGGTGCCACTTTTAGGCGCCTTTGCGTTCCAGGGCTTCGGAGAACGAACGCTAATCAATAAATATCGATAATCGATAATGGAATTAGAACCTTTCAATTTTCTCACTTGATCACCAAATGATGATAGTAATAAAAAAATCACTGAAACAAGTCGGTTATTGGCAGCTTGGTATGATTCCGTATTGGCAATCGATGGGGAAAAAAGCGCGGCAGCATTTCAAACATGATAATTTTGCCCAAAAATTTGTTCATTAAACGGACGTCTTTGGCAGCTGAAAATAAGCATCTGAGAGCTATTTTCTAATCAAGTTGGTTCTTTAACTTAAAAGTTCGTATTGACAGCCTTGACAACAGCCAAGTGTCTTTACTTTTTTAACGAATCCTCGATCAGAACAGCACATCTGGGCAGTAAATTGAGTGTCGAGGGCGTTTCCTGCGAGTAGCGCTGAATTGCTGCTATTGAGGATACAGTATGATTGTATTTTGCTACATGAGAATAATAATTATAGTACAAACTTTAATTTAAAATCACAGGTAAATGTACTAAGAAATATTCATGAACGTGAAGAGAGACTTATTCTATAGACAACTTAGAAAGCTCATAATCTGCAAACAACGTAACTGAGAATTTTAAGGGGACCTGAGGGATAAATTTTTTTTTTGAGGCATCTAACGAAAAAATTTATGGCGGGGTAAAAAATTAGGACAAAATTTA
>VOMN01110543.1:0-15449 GCA_014899125.1 Orchestia grillus
GGATGCGAAAATACCCTGCATTTTTGGGAGAGGAAATACTCGGTAGTATTTGATGGGGAAATACTCGGTAGTATTTGATGGAGAAATACTCGGTAGTATTTGATGGGGAAATACTCTGTAGTATTTGATGGGGAAATACTCGGTAGTATTTGATGGGGGAATACTCGGTAGTATTTGATGGGGAAATACTCGGTAGTATTTGATGGGGAAATACTCTGCAGTATTGGACTCGTATTAACCGATTTTTTGCGAACAATTATGCGCTTTTGAGGAATAGCTGTCGTGTGTCAGTTGGAACATGTTCAATCTTGCAGTATTATGCCAAAATTAGTTTATAAAACTCCGTTGTGTAATTCCTAAAGCTATAGACTATGAGAAGACGTTTCTAGAGTTGGAAATTGTGTGGAGGTGTTTGTAGCTTTGGAAATCGTGTTAGAATAGTTGTAGCGTTGGAAATCGTGTGGGGATATTTGTGGCGTTGGAAATCGTGTGGGATGTTTGTGGCGTTGAAAATCGTGTGGAAATGTTTAGCGTTGGAAATCGTCTGGGAATGTTTGCAGCGTTGGAAATCGTGTGAGAATGTTTGTAGCGTTGGAAATCGTGTGGGAGTGTTTGTAGCGTTGGAAATCGTGTGGGAATGTTTGTAGCGTTGGAAATCGTGTGGGTAAACTGTGCACCAGTATTGAAAATCTAATGTTCACGGACTTTTTTAGCTGGGTGTCAAGTTCCGTTCAGTCGACCTGTCAAAGGTCATCCTCATACTTTCCAGAAGTTTCCTTATCCGTCGCGTTGGGCGGCGCCGCCTAAAGCTGAAGAAAAATTGTGCTTAAAATCACTTACTCTCGGTTTACCAAAGCGTCAATTTTACAGTTGCGTTCAAGAAAAACACGCGAGGAAAACAACACTTTGCTCGAGTCGCTAGTGGATTAATTTCTCCATTGGGGACGGTCAGTTTGAGTTGTGCGAGCTGCCTCCGTGGTAATTGTCGGCGGTGTCGTGTCTGCTCTCTGCGCCTCGCTGTCCTTTCGTGTTTTTTTCTACATGGACGGCTGATGCACCTTCACGTCGCGTGTGTGTAAGCTCTCCAATCATCGAACAAAATCCAAGTCTCATTTACGTCTTGATCAATTCACGCTCCCAGAGCACCACATGGTCCTGTTTTATGAGGATCTGCTACTTTATTGTTAACAAGGTATATGCAGCCTTATTGCACTCATATGTGAGGCTGCGGCTAGTTTTCATATAAAACTAAATGTAGTCTTAGCGTCGGAATAATTTCGTCGTTGAAGGATTAAAAGACGCCGGGTGCTTGGGACGGCGACATATGGTCGGAACAATTCAGATCAGTATAGACTTTTCAATGACAAAGTCCTGCCACGTTGCTGTTTTCAACCTTGAACTGCGCAATGAATCGAACCGAATACAGTCCCCTAAACTTATGTAGTCCTTCTTTCATAATTGGCTAAGAATTATCTTTCGTTATCAGTCAAAACAAGTTGATTGCATAGTAAAGAATTTTTAGTTAACATTAAAGATTTATTGCACAGGGAAGAGCAAAGTAGTATGGTTTAAACCTCCTGTGAAGCAAACTCATATGGTTGCTGTCTGTTCTTATGTAGATTGTTGTACGAAGCTTACAGACCATTGTACGAAGCGTGCAGATTGTTGTACGATGTGGAGTAAGGTTGTGTACTTCTCGAGTGTATCATTTTCAATTATATTCTTTCGAGATGTATGTGTGAGTTAAACCTGTGCTGTGTCATATTTGAAGTTGCTACGTATTTTGTTAACGATAAGTTGGGTGTTTCCCATGTTCCATTGATAACTTTTAAGTCTCGTGAAACTTTTTCTTTGTTGTGTTCAATGTTCCAAGAGTGATTTTTGTAGTGTTTTGTAACAGGATGGATGAACACTTATTCCATCCTGGTCTATATTAATGCTTGGTTTAAGATAAAGCTCTTGTACGTATTTTGTGTGGAGAACGAACTATTTTTACAGTCTACATCTAAACGGAAACGGTTGAGTTTGGCGTGCTCTGGGAGGCAGTCTCGCTAAAACACGTTCCCTGCCCCCAAGACACTCATGGGCTTAACTGTTGTTCAGCTATTAGGAGCTCTCACCTCTGACGCACATGAGCGTTTTTGTTCTTACATGTGTTGGCTACAAGTGCTTCCGCTTTGTAGAACCGCTACGAGGAGAAAATTTTCAATTGAATGTCTTATTAATGAAATCAATTATGATGGCATAGAAAAGCGAAATGAACTTTCGTAGTGGCAGCGAACGTTTAAATAACGTTGGGGTTGATACGCTCGTTCACCAACGACCCATTTGGCGAGGCAGCAGTTCGTGGTCGTGGTATTCTGTTAGGGGGGATCTTTCTCTCATGTAATTTCTGATGGGGGACGATAATTTAACTACTCTGCTTTTCTATGTTTTTATGTTTTCTTTAATAAGGGGAGTGCATATGTCACTGCTTCGTTGAGTTGAACCAATGTATCAACCGTGACAAAAAAAATCGTTGCGAAAATTATTGAAAAAAAATCTTTGCCTCAACCATTGTATACGCATTCCAGGAACTGGAAATGGTCAAGACTAAAGTGAAAGGTAGCGCGTTCATGCCACGTGCACTGTGTACGAATGTTTCAGAGCAGTTTCATATGATGAACAGTCGCATTTGGCACCAAGCCTCGCGTAAATGACGCTGCACCGATATCGCCTACCACTGCGGTCCAGGGATAAAAACTGTGGTGCTTGAAAAACTTACGCAAAAATTTATGTTCGTTTGATGCTATTCTAATTAATTTTACGTGTATTAATTTAGGGTGGGAACAGTTCAGTGTTATTTAAAGCTGCGGGTTTTGTTGTTCAAAGCTGCCTTAGAGAAGCCCTGGTTGTGTGGGCGGGCGCGCAAATATCACATCTAGTCCATACTAGACTCCGCCGCGGCCACTCCGTGCCGTGGCAGTAGGTCATCTTTCTCGAGTTTCGAACATACTATGCTAATAATACTACATTATTGAAATTGTGTCCGTGTTTGGATTATTTGAAATTGTCCTGCTTTATTCGAAACGTGGTAATGTAGAAATTGTAATGCCTTGACGTCCTCCCAAAAATGTTGATCATGATCGCGTTCTCTTGGTCTGGCGTCTGTGAAGACGTACTACAAAGCCCTCAGTCGTTTAGCTCTCTATTGCAAACAACACACGCCAAATCGCAACGCTGCAACTAAAGTTATTATCTCCTCTATGATAGTGTCCGTTAGTGGGCTGAACTTAATACACCTTTGGCGAGCGAATTTGTTTTTCGGTGCTAATCATCGGGTGACACAAACTTCAGTGTTGAAAGCGTGAAGTTTCTTAATTTTTTCATGTCTGTCCCTCGAAAATCCTACTTGTAGCTTAAACTTCTATTCTCCTGCATGCCAGTCGGCGCCTGCAAACACGTATTTTTCTCGATTGTTTTTTTAAATATATGCAAATGCGTGTGTCAGACTCAGCCTATTTATGAACAAGGCCCGAACCTGTGTGTGGACCTCAGAGTTAGCTGCGGTGGTTACCTTTTTCTTCTACGTTAAACGAAAGCCTTTATAGTACTGGAAGTGAGAGACGCGGTATCTGTGCGTCGCGTGCGCTGTATCGGGTATCCTGTGCCATACTCGATTATTTCAACTAAGAGCCAGCGAGAGCAATGCATTTGAGTGCGGTTCCCATGGTCGGAAGCATGATGGGGTCCCTGGGAGACTGCTGATTGGTTACCGTAAAAATGACCTTTCAGAGAAAGAATGGAGGGAGATCGGCTACCACTAAAAAAATCGTTCATTTAACTCGTAGAAATTTTAAAAATGATGTGAAATTCGGGGAAAACATAATCGTGAAGTCTGCCGTGATCAAGGCTGATCCAAAATGACGAAATTGTGAGAATGTGACGGCGCGAAACGTTTATCTAAGTCGAGTATACACGCATGCCTGACCAGTGAACTGCACAGGTGTGCCCGACAGGTGCGCTGCACAGGCGTGCCCGACAGGTGCACTGCACAGGTGTGCCCGACAGGTTTGCTGCACAGGTGTGCATGACAGGTGCGCTGCACAGGCGTGCCCGACAGGTGCACTGCACAGGCGTGCCCGACAGGTGCGCTGCACAGGTGTGCCCGACAGGTGCGCTGCACAGGTGTGCCCGACAGGTTTGCTACACAGGTGTGCCCGACAGGTGCGCTGTACAGGTGTGCCCGACAGGTTTGCTGCACAGGTGTGCCCGACAGGTGCGCTGCACAAGTGCCCGTAATAGGCTATTGTACAGGTATAATTGAAGTACAGGTCGGATTCATATTTTCTGGGCATAGTTTCAAGCGAAATTTTATGTATTTTAACATTATAACGACCAAATTATTTTTGCAATGAGGCCACATTTAGGCTTAACGAAAGAATAGCAGCAGCCTTGTACGTAAGGGAATCGCATGGTCTCTTCAGTCGTTAAGGGGTGGGTGCCGCGCTGCGGCGGAGGGCTGTTCCGTGGAGGTCTCCGCCCATGTTCTCTACGGCGAGTTTGTTCTTTCTTCTTTGTTTCGCTTTTGATAATCGAGTGTTGTGCACCGTCGAGCTGCAGCTGAACTTATTTTTGCTACTCGGTCTTTCAATTTCCTTGCAACTGCGAGAGCTCGTTTTTCATGCACCACCACCGTGTTGCCTCGGTCAAGTCTGCTACGGAGACTCGTTCTCTTTCCATCATTGCTCGATTTCCTGGTGCAAAATGCCGCCAGTCCACGAGACGTGTCGAAGAATTCGCTACATGATGCCCCCGTAGTATGTGTAGAGAGGCGAAATCGAATGTTTCTGTGCATCTGATTAGATAAAATATGGACGTTTAGCAGTTCAATCATGAACAAAATGTACTTCAGAACATTCATTGATCAACAAGTTGTGTTTCAGGTAACATGTAACATAAAATTCACATTTATCTTGTTCCTAATTTCCTCTTTCTTATAGAACGTTGCTTTTGTGGTCATGTCAATAGAATTTTCAAATTTTTTCCCTTCAAAATAGTACCAGTAACAACTACGGGCGTTTTCTGTCTTTTTGCAATACTAGGAGTTGTGACATAACATTGCCCTGGAACAAACATGTTATACCAACACAATTCACTGGCCAACACAACGATGTGTCACTCCGCCCACCAGCAAACGTATCTTCACGTCGGCCGGATCGAAATTTCGTGCGTCAGGGAGTAGGCCTGACGCCCTTCCATTTGGCGGTGACCTTTCAATGGAAATATTTTTATCTTGCCAAATCGTGTCATCTGAACAGTGAAACAAAATTGTCATTCCAGAAAATACATGTCTTAAACAATTCATGGCTGGTATAATAGTTCTAGCTACTTAAATTAACTTACGTGGTACAAAAATAATTTTTACATATCTTATCGACGGTGAGCAAGCTGCTTAGAGAACACGAGGCTTTCAATGAAAGTTTGTCTTTACGCAAAGTTGGGTGCCAAACATATATGGGCCCTAATTGCATGAGAATTGCTTAAATATCTTCTTTAGTTTGTTATTCATGAACTTGTATGGAACCTAAGTTGAGCACTGGAGCGCAATTGGTACACCGCCTTTTCAGTTATGCGTTGAGTGGTTGGAAATTTACATTTTTCATGTGACGTGCACATGGTTTAAATCTAATGATTGGCACCCATTTATGCTATAGGAGTAGTCTCGCGAGATCTAAAATTATAACCCTATCAATAAATCTGAATTTATAAACTTTGCCACAGAGATATACATTCTAAAAATGGTTATAACCTAGATAGTCTATTTTTCTAAACTAATTGATGTGCGTGAACTGGGACATAATCCACATGCGTTCGTCTAACGAAAATAGGTAGCTGAGAGCGAACAGACGAGAGCAAACAAAAAGCTGGGAAGAACAGCTCAGAGAAAATAGACAACTGGGAAATAACAACTGAAAATAAGTAGATAACTGGAAAAAAACAGTTGAGAGCAAATAGATAACTGGAAAGAAACAACCGAGAGCAAATAGATAACTGGAAAAAAAACCTGAGAGCAAATAGACAACTCAGAACAAATCTCACATAAAAAATAAAATATATTAGGCATCATATTGGCCTGCATTTAGCATGTTGAATTTAACTTCCATTTCATTCTAAGCATCGATACAAATCTATTCAAAGCTAAAATTCACAAGATATCGTAAAATCTATTAAATATCTCATGAGGACGGATATAGAATCAACATAACTATACACTAGGAAATATATTCACAACATGAAAACCTCAGACAAAAACCGTTGTTGCAACTTAACAACGTCGAGCGAGCATACTGTGATTCCTAGGCTGCTTTGTTCCAAAGCAAATCAAGAATTTCTTGCAAATCGTCTTTTTGAATACAGACTATTTCGTAACGTTAATTTAATGTACAGTGGCAACGCGATCAGTTTTACCATTGAACAGTAGCAGCCTTGGAATATTCATGTATATAAGTTAGGCAAACATAAGATATCAAATTCTCACTTGATAATATAAAATACATAATAAAAATGTACTGTCGGCAGTGCCCGCTCCAAGGGCAACTGTCGACGCACGCTCCAGGACCTCACGTTACGGTGCGCCTGTCATGCTGAAGGTGTATAGTTTTCTCATAGTTTCATTCAACCCAATTTCTATGAAGTCATCACGAAAATGTCGGTCTAAAATGAAACATTTCAGTTTTAGAAAAAAGAATAAATTATGTTCAGTCTAACATAAGGTCTTTGTTCCTAGGTGATGAGACTTAACTAAGCTAATGATGGTAACGGGAAACTGCCAAACTTGAAAGGAGTGATGCTGGCAGTAACCTCAAACTGGGACATATGTCAACCAAAAAGACGTAATTGAAAGTACGTATTCCACTCCTAATTGGGACTTCTCGATGCACTGGCTTCAAGGCTTTGGGTTCACACCTGGGAAGTCAGGGCTCGACTACCAGCTAAAGCAAACGGATTTTCACGGAGCCACGGAGTGCTTCCCTTGGAAAAGATAACTTGAACCTCCCATCTCACACGTCAGTAGTAATAGGGCATTGAAAACCCAACGATGTACCCGTGTGTCATCCATGACGAAATTAACCAGGTTTTTGCGTGCGCGAGAGAGGGTGGTGCAAAACTGCGCATTAATCTCGCAAAACTGCGCAAAACTCGCAAAACTGCGCATTAATCGGCTCAAACTACACTCTGATTTGACTCGTCCGGAAAATCTTCAGTGGAGCGCGTATCCCAGTTACCCAAACATTTCGAATGCAGAACTAAACCTTGGCGCGTCCTTACTTAAAGGCAATCACCGCTGAAGTCAAACACACATCCAGGTGCTCTTATGGCAGAATATTTCATTATGTCGCTTGACACAGCCTCCTAGATCAGACAAAAAAACATGAATATTTCGGCGTGACGAGAAGCGGCAAAACTAAACAGTTGTGAAGAAGCACTCGCACGGCCTCTGTAGCCCGTTCCGCCAGCCATCTCACCCTCGCGGGCCAAAAAATACATAGAGGAAAATGAGACCTAACTCGCACAAAATTTTGCAGAGCCCCTGTGAGCGGTAAGGTATGCCACTCGGTACAGAAAATTGTCTGATGTACAATAACGATGGGATACATTTAGAAAATTCCTCTTCAGTAAAGCAGCAGAATGCTACTACTTACCCCAAAATCATAAGACTAAGGTACGCTGAACGATAATCAATTCATTTCACCTCCAAGGGGAAGTAACTTACTTCCCTGAATGGAAATGCACCGGGGAACACTAAAACCTTACAGTGCGCATTGTGTTGGTGCGTTAAACTACCTACAGCTCCGTCACATCGTGAGTCGTTTAGTTTTTCAAAGACTGCCTACAGCTTCGTCACATCACGAGTTGGGTAGTTGCACAATTACATGCTAAAGACTGCCTACAACTCTATTTCTACAAGTACCGAAGACCACCTACAATTCCGTCACCTGGGTAGTGTAGTTCTACAAGTACCAACGAACACCTACAATTCCGTTACATCAGAAGTTGTGTAGCTCTACAAGTACCAAAGACCTCCTACAACTCCGTCACATCATTGGTATTCGAGGACTGTGCCGGTCTCCTCAGCTGCGTACGTGGTATTGTGATGACTGGAGGCGCCGACGTATCGTTTTTCAACGCGTTTTTGTTGGGTTTTGGAGGAGGGGCCGGGGGAGGGGCGGGGCCTGGGTAAGGATAGGTCGGTAGAGCTGGGGTTGACCCGTGATGGTCTGGATGGTTTGGATGCTGGGACAGCGAATGTAGGGAAGAATGGTGGTGTGGAGAACCGTGGTTGTGGTGGCTGTGATGGTGGTGACCTGCGTGGTGGTGGTGGTGATGGTGGTGTGGGTTGCGCTCGAGAGAGTCAGGCGAGTGGTTTCGGAAGTGGCGTAAGTGTTGCGGTGACGCCACAGTTGTGGCTGTGGTGGTGGTGCTGCAGTCAACTGTGGCCAGGCCCCGACAGCAGCTGTGGCTTCTGCAAGAATATCAACGTGAAAATAGGGTCTATTTAGAGGGTGAATGGCAAGAATTTAGTTTTTCAAATATGACTACCCCCATAGATGGGAGAGACTTTTCACCTTAAATTGGATGAAAATTTTACAACATTGACTGTAACGAGCATTGTATTAAGAAGCATAAAACTTGTGTTTCTCATAATTTCGATACTTCGAGAAATTCAACTATCGAGAAAGTAATATTGACATCGACAGAATAAATACGGAACCGGATAAAGAGAGCTCAACCAGACACACAGATGAGCGTGAGTAAAATGAATTTCTTGTATGCAATAAACTGGCAGGGAAATTAATTAAAGAGAAGAGAGTGTATCAAAGAAACTATACAAGATTGCACAAAATGAGGCGCCCACGCGACTGTAGTTTGTGTGGATGATGCATACACACCCTAGAGCACACAATTGTTGTTTGTGTTGTGCAAATGCGACTCGTCAGTGCATTATAAACCCGTTATTATGTGAAAAGTATTTCAAAGAACGTAAATGAAATTTTTACAGCGCAGTATTACCTCATATGGCACAAATGTTTCTCGAGACAAAAGTTCTGAGCCTTAAATAGTTACAAATAAACCAGGAGCCACACACCACAACCACCACACGAGCCACATACCACAACCAACACACAAGCCACATACCACAACCAACACACAAGTCACACACCACAACCACCACACAAGTCACACACCACACAAGCCACATGCCACATACCACAACCACCACACAAGCCACATGCCGCATACCACAACCACCACACAAGCCACATGCCACATACCGCAACCACCACACAAGCCACATGCTGCATNACAAGCCACATGCCACACACCACAACCACCACACAAGCCACAGACTCACCCGTCACCACAGCAGCGTTGGCGGCTCCTGCGCGACCTCCTGCTTCTCCTGAGGGCGTCGCTGTCGTTGCAGTCGGAGGGCCCCGAAGACCCGACGGCGACGCGGCCGTTGACGCGACGGGAGACAGGCGGCGGTGACTGACGGGAACGGACGGGCAGACCGTCTTCGTCTGAGTTGCCGCCGCTGCTGCTAAACGTTGCGCAACACTGCGGAAGCGCAACACGGGTCAGAATGTTGCGCAACTGCGCTAATATGATGGGATTATTAGGTGGGATGAATACTCTACTATGATGAAGTCCGTGCGTTAAAATGTGTTTTAACAATGCAGTCATCAAGTTGAAGTGTGCTGCGATAATGCAGGTGTAAAATTAAACTGCTACCGCAATAACGCAGTTAATAAATCAAACTACGCGACAATAATGCAATTATTATTAAACTTAACCGTTCGACTAAACATAATTATTAAATTAAGCGCTACTGCATGGTTACAATTTTTGAATTAAAATTCACTATAACAACGCATTCTTTGAATTGAACGATGAAGCTATGTGGGAGGCGTCCAACGGAGTTCTGCCTGAGCCTCACATTTCTACACCAATGTGCACCACGCGTAGCAGGAGCGCGTTGCAGGAGCGCGTGTGCCTCACGCGTTGCAGGAGCAAGTGTGCTTCACGCTTGCACAACCTCGAGGTTGCAATGCAATGAAGTTACTCCTCTCCTTTTACGGTTTCGTAAAATGGCGCTTTTCCTAAAATATTTAGATGTCAAACGCAGACAAATGTGAGATGATGAACTTGATATTAAAATGCATAACACACATGCATGCTTTGCGTATTTACTTTACCGTGCGCGTAACTTGCATGCAGAGGGGAAGCTACGTTTGTCCTTAAAGTATGTCGTTTGGGTTCTAAAGGCAAGACACCAAGCCTAGGGAATGTCCGAGTATGTCACTTTATGTCGAGTCATGTCAAGGTTCATCAAGAAATGCCAAGGCACGTCAAGGTACATCAATGAATGCCAAGGCACGTCAAGGTACAACAGTGAATGCCAAGGCACGTCAAGGTACATCAAGAAATGCCAAGGCACGTCAAGGTTCATCAAGAAATGCCAAGGCACGTCAAGGTACATCAAGAAATGCCAAGGCACGTCAAGGTACACCAAGAAATGCCAAGGCACGTCAAGGTACATCAACAAATGCCAAGACACGTCAAGGTGCATCAAGAAATGTCAAGGCACGTCGAGGTACATCAATGAATGCCAAGGCACGTCAAGGTACATCAAGAAATGCCAAGACATATCAAGGTACATCAAGAAATGCCAAGGCACGTCAAGGCACATCAATGAATGCCAAGGCACGTCAAGGTACATCAAGAAATGCCAAGGCACGTCAACGTACATCAAGAAATGCCACGGCATGTCAAGGTACATCAAGAAATTCCAAGGCACGTCAACGTACATCAAGAAATGCCTAGGCACGTCAAGGTACATCAATGAACGTCAAGGCACATCAATGAATGTCGAAGCATGTCATCGAGTGTCAAGGTTTTTTAAGAATTGTCAAGGGACACTAAGGCATGTCAAGGTACGTCAAGGCCCACTACGGTATGTGAAAGTCTCAGTAGCCTGCTTCAGACGTCGTTGGAAATGCTGATCCAGATTCAATCTGGATCAAAACATCCAAAAAGTGTGTGTTGGGATGGGAATACTCTACCAGTTGCAGTTCAACTCCTCATCTAAGGACACCGCATGTTTACGTATATCGGATGGAGCTCACAAAATCTGCTCGTCTGGGTACGTATTCCATTGGTCGGAATGTTCAGCACGAAAGTATATAATTGTCACACGCAGAACACTGATAATTTCTCTCCCTCCGATTTTTTTGTTATCGAGAGGTTCATTCTATAGGTCCGTTATTTCGTTTTTATTGTCGGTTTTATAAGTCTGTTAACGAGAGATAATAATCTCTCCACTTAGTCCGTTAAAGCGAGGATCAACCGTGCAGCACTTACGCATGCAGATGTGCAATAATTTGAACGAGAATCTCACCATTGCTTCAAGAGGCTTGAAAAGAAATGAGCGTAATTTAAATTTTAGAAAGCGCGACAAACATATTATAAAACACGACTAAATTTACTTGAACACTGAAACGTTACGTCGTAAAGTAAAAATAAAAATTCCAATCGCTTCAGGTCAGTCGATAAATTTTGGAAATTTCAAGAGTGGCCGCCGGGTTGCGTGTGTTTAGAATATTGAAGAGGTTTCTATGAAATCAATCGTCCGCTCTTGATGTGAATGTATGTGAAAGATTATTCATGTGAGCATGTTTGTTACATTATTTATTCTAACTTGAATGGGCAAACCAGTGTATTATCAATGAAATATCACATTTATGCAGGTCTGTCCGCTCTGGACATTCACCATCAGCTCAGGCTGAAAAAAATATTTCCAGTTGAACAATTTGTGCAAAAAATTTTATTCGGAATTCCCCTCCTAGACGAGAAGATCTCATCGGCAGGATTATTAACGCCTCTGCAAGGGTTACAGAATTTCGGGTGTCTTGGCACGAGTTCGGCAATCATTGTGCTGGCGCATCCACGCATGCATCACAGCAGACGGACGGAATTTAGAACACTTACCTAACCTACCTTTAAATTCTGTACTGTTCGTTCATAAAAATTAACTTGTTCTTACTTTCATTACTTATTTTCCTACCAACATGCTCTAACTTTCAATTCTCCATAACTTTTTAACTAATTATTTTCTGACATGCCTCCATAGAGTAAAATATGTTTATTTCACCGAAACAAACCTTGTATTAAAGTTTATTCAAAGAGTTCTGAAACACCCTGCATGCATTTAACCTGCCGCAATCTTATACATATATGCATAACGAAATCATGTGTTTGTGTGTACATATATATATACACATATATGTATAGTGTATACATAGAACCTGCGCGTATGGAGTAATTCTGCAATGCATAAGCACCGTTTCTTATATTTCAGGAATTAACTTCAAAATATTGAACTAAACCTACGTGTTGCTCAATTCATTATACTATGGAACCGCATTCGTTTTTTCATATCCTTTCCTACAAATCCTGTTCACATTTTTCCAAATATTTCATGGACATCCGAAGCCACAGTGCACGAACCAGCACTGAGCGGCGACAGCCAAAAATCTTCCAATACGTAAGCAAGACCTTCGCTCTGGTTCCACTGCCCTGAAGACCGCGTTTCGAACATTTTGCCCCTGAGTTAAAAGACGAAAAAACAAAAACTTGGCCCCCACCTCAGCCGTGTGGGAGTGGATGCGAGCGCACAGGTCCTCGTTAAGGCGCCCCCTGCTTCTGTCCTGCTGCGCCTTCCTCCTGCCGATCACGTAGCTCCTGTTCTTGCGGAGATGGAACTCGCCGAGGTGGGGGTGGTCGTCGAACTGGCGGAACTTGGTGAGTCGGTCGTGAGGTCTCCTGAAGGCGGACTTGGTGAGGTCCTCAGAGCTGGCGGAGCTGCGGTCGCTCATGTGAGCGTAGGGCAGCGGCAGCGAGAGGGGCAGCACCGATATGCCGCCCCCAGCAGCGCCTGTCAGGCCGCCCGTAAACGGGGACGGTCGGGGCTTGCGGCGGCTGAAAATGTAAAAAAATTGTCTCGTGAAATTCAAGGAAATCTTAGGAGGACAAGCAGGAAAATGGGAAAAAGTAGGGGGGATAACAGGGGGATGGCAGTGAGGGAAGGGAAGATTTACATGTGGCAGAGAAGTTATGCTAGAATCACGTACGATCAAGAATGCAATTAATAAAGTCTCAATATAGGTGAAATTGCACAGAAGTCCGGTGCGTAAAATGCTTTGAACAGGAAGCTAACGGACATCAAGAGAGAAAATGCTGGTGTCGCTGAAGTGTCTTTTCAATTATAGTGTTTTGAAATCGATTAGGAGGATTGTGTTAGATATTACCGCTCATAGAAAGTAACGGCAAACGCTCTAGTGCAATAATCAAACAAAAATTGAAAAATAAAAACATCAAGAGGATTACAAGAATGAAAACTAACATTTTCACCCGCCAAACTCCTGGATATATCAAAGGAATGAAGTTGACGAACTTAATGCTTTTGAAGGATATTCAAGCGAGCAAAAGTTTCAGAAATAAGGTTCTCCAATTTTCAAGAGAAATGTATGGATGCTGTAGGCTGAGCCTGTGGCATCCATATACGATGTACGTAAAATGGAAACACATATCTAAAAATGTATAATCCAAATAATAATAATAATTCTTTTTTATATATCAAGTGACAAAGTTGCAATATACAATATTTCCAAGTAACTACCTGTGAAACAGCAACGAATCCAGCAATGCTCGACCCAAGGATGATATAAAATCATAATTCAATTTTAACAGTGTGAATTTACTATAAATTGCAAAGAATCGGACAGAGAGAAATGAAATTTTCGCTTCGCAATTTTTTGAAAGAGGAAATCGAGTTAGCGCGTCGTATGAACCGTGCTAGCGCGCTCCCCTCGCTAGGAGGCGAGTACGCTACACCTCTCTCAGAAGTGGATAGCCTATGCTAAAGGGGGAAAAGGTAATTCTGAAATGGGCGGAATATTGATGCGTTAAATGAAAAAATTGCCAGTTTTTATCCATTTAAACATTTGAAGAAGAAACAAGTTTATCGAGGCCAAAAAATTTTAAAATTTTGTGTTTATAAAATGAAAGGTCTATGTGAGCTAAACAAGTTAATTCTCAATTATCATTCTGTTACTTTTCTTCGCAGCAGTTCCTGTCAAGCTAAGTAAGAAGCGCAGGTACCTCCCTAAATCAACTTACCACAAGTGAAGTGAGGATAGATGATGGAGTAATACATAGACATCAAGACTAGCTCACCCGCACAGTGCCTACCTCTATACAGAGCGCCCATGACTTAAGACACTTTTTGACCATTAAATTAATGTGACACTTAACATTTAAAGAAGGATCAGCTATTATACCTAAAAGTTTAATATTGTCATCAGGATCATAACATATACCACCAATATAAAGCCCATAAGATTTATCAATAACATGGGATCGACTACTTAAAAATATTGGAAATTTTATCCAAGTTAATCCATAGTATATTAGCTCTAGTCCATTCCAATACATTGCGTAATTCCTGATTTGCTGGGGTAATCAAAGTATTGATCATTCAAAAAACGGTATTATTATCAACGGAAATCACAGTGCCTGACGTATTTTCATAGACATTTTTGAAGTCATTTACGTAAACTAAATACAGGTTTGCCCCAGAACGGACCGCTGAGGAGCCGCAATAGTAATAACCTTATATTCAGATACACAATTTTTCGCTTTTACACGGTACGAAAAGTCACCCAAATAACTAGAAATCACTCCCAATCAGTAGCCCTGGCTTAGACAGGAAAACCAGTAACTCTTTCAATACCGCAACAGACAAGGAGTTCATATCACATTTTGAAACTTTTAAATTCACAATTACATGCAAATGTTTTTCGCAGTACACGGAAAAGAAATAAAATGAATTTGTCAGTTACAATGTGATATAACTAACAGGTAATGCACTACTACGTGAAATTTCCCTTCCAGCTTCAGGTGCCACACTAGCGGAAGAATTATTCAAAGAGTTGGCACCATCACTACTGCTGCGGGCAGCTTTGCAGTAACTAGCAGTTCTTCAACATCGACATGCAATCGTTTCCTACAGTCGATACCATTGATTAGCTTCCGCGTGTTACTAATTGAACACATGGAGCTTCGAAACCTTGTAGTGTATGCAATATGACGTTCGAGCTCTACAAATATTGTCAGGACGAAATTTTTTCAATCGATTATTCTGACAAACGGTAATTCTTTTTAATTTAAGCATCTTCTGATTGATAGATTTTTGTTTAATAAGTTCCATAATATGATCAGAAAGCCACAGATTACTTAGTTTTGGTAAGAGATGTTTTTAATTTACATCGGAAAATATTTACAGTCAATATCATTCACAGTACTAACAAATCTTTCCGCACTTGCATCAACACAGTACCAGAAAT
>VOMN01110551.1:0-18576 GCA_014899125.1 Orchestia grillus
TTTCCCACACTGACTGTCTCCAAACTCCCTCATTTACTCTCTGCCAAGCGTTTCATGCCACATCTAAACACATTCCTACGGCCTGCAGTTCGGTATGTGGCCGCTGCTTGTTAGTGAGCCCTCGCAACTCTTGTGTTTGGAATTTCTCCTTGTAAGCCCAAACTAGAGATGTATTACATTACTCCCAGCGTTTCACACTCATGGAGGAGCTCCGCTCGGGAATGCAGTCGACGCTTGCGGTCGCTGCATACGTTTTGAATGCGCACAAGGTCTCACACGCCTCTCGCATTCCGATGTACAAGCACAGACATAGCCTATTACGAACCTGTCTACATATACACAATAAAAGCCTACTCTATCCATAAGGCATTATCAAGTTTTCTGAGTGTTTCCGTCACAGAAAATAGGTGTTCCAGTCTTATCAATTTGGAAACTTGAGAATTCCCATGGTACAGAAACTTGTCTTCCACCTTTTGTCATCGTAAAAGCTTGACACACATTTGTTTGCAAAGCATTTTTTCTTTGTATGTGGGCATGTTTTAATGTTTTTTTTAAATCCATAGAAGTTAGAACAATAAAAACATTTTCTCTAACTTTCTTGCCATGGATGAACAATTTTTTGGATAATTTGAAAATTTTCAGGAGAATTAGATTTACATTAGCTTTGCCCCATAGTTTTCGTGTTATAAGAAATTTCTAGAATGACATTCATGCGGCTACTACATGAAGTCTGGACTCCCAAGGTTGGCTTGTGGACCTCACTCGCAAGAACCGCAAATGGATTTACGGAGATGGAGCTGTAACGGCCGGGCCTGGGTTGACTAATGTAAAGGATCAGCTTCGCGCTCGTTTCCGGACCGAGACGGGGTCCAGCCTGGTAGACGTTTATTCCTGGACGCCATTGCATTTCATTTACCAGTACAACAGCTACACAAGGAGGTTAAACCTCACGACATCGATCGCCTTATCAGATAATTAACTTGAAAATTGCTCTATATCAAATTACTAACAAGTAAAAATTAGCACAAATAATTCATTTAGCAATATCGTTGGCTTGTGATTGAATCTTGCGGAGCTTCTTGAATTTGCTTGTGTGACATTGAAATTTCAATAAAACTCCCAAAATGCACGAATACTTTCTACTTTCAAACTGGTTTTGCCTGCCCACGGTGCTAGATTTGTATTTCCGACATTAGTTCAATTTGCAGCACAGAGTCATTTCTATGGAAATGGTAGCGCTACACCTAGCCCAGCTGTAAGTTACCTGTAAAGAGCAGGAAAAAATATTTTACTTTCTTGTATGAGATGTACTGAAGGTGAAATACTGTAGTTGTACTCATTTTCGATTTTGTGATAGAAAGGAAATGAGTAAAACGCTTCAGAAATGTTAATTGCTAAATTTGTTAGATTGCTGCATGAATTAATACCGATTACAGAAAAAGTTCAATATCAAAAAATGAATAAAAAATCTTTAGATTAGTCAAAGTATGAAACTTGAGCATATTTGCATCTCTGCAATCGATCAATGAGATCATTGTTAAAGCCTCATTGGCTGAAGGGTTATAGAATATTTGAGAAATGATTCCACCTCTGGCTTAGACCTGGAAGTTTCACCATTCAACAGACGCTTGAGTACATAAAAAAATAGTAGTCAGTGGGTGAAAGACCAGGAGAATATGGAGGATGTAGCAGAGTCTCGTACCCAAAGTATGTCAGTTCCTGCAACGTCTTTATGCAACATGTGACCGCGCATTATCGTGGAGCAGAATTGGGGCACTGAGATGCACCAATAGTATCGTCTGTAAATGACGTGCTACTAATGCAGTATTGATGCCAAAAGTCTGAGTTTACAAACGTTATCACATTGCTTTGGTTAATTTGCGACAATATTCTCCTTGTGGTAGGTACAGGGATGAAGTGCTGTCATTGGTAAAGGCACGATATTTAGATTGCTAATAAGGAATGCTTGAAATTAGGAAACCTACTCTGTCTCTGAAGAACAATGAATTTCATGAGTAATAATTTCATCAAGTCCCGCAAGCTCTAGTCATGCAGACACAGGTCTCTACGCAGAATATAAAATGAAAACTTCTGTACCATACCTCAAGAAATTTCCGTTCAAAGTAAAAATATTTCCTGTGCCGTTAATGTGAAATATAGTAAGTCCCTCATCTTCATAGCTGAGTTCTTTTCCTGGGCTTTTCAAATCGAGAAAAATATGCGGAGGTACTCCTAAATAAATTGCTCGAGGTACAAATATTGGAACCGCCCCTCGCACCTGCTCAGCTGATGGGAAAACTGAAGCAGTGTGATAGAAGCAGTAAAGATTCTAAATAATAGTTGTCACATCATACATCAGTAAACTCCACGGAGTGAAAATGATTTTCAACCTAAGTGACAAATGGATCTATTATATTTATATTTTAATTTATCTATTTATCTATTATTTATCAATATATCTACACCTGTGAAACAACCATTTGACGTAAAACTTCTGTTTTTGGAAATGGTGATCAAACATCTGTCATAGCTTTAGTTAACACGAATTCAAATACCCTATAATGTGATTCATCAGTCAGGTAGAACAGAGGTTTTAGAGAAAAGCTCACCGGAGAATAAAATTATTAACCAAGTGTTTTTTGGGGGTCTCTCATTAAAGCGGAAGAGGGTCTGTCATGTTCTGGGGCTGGTCCAGCTACACAGAAGTGGGTCCGTTAGGTGAGGTATCCATCAAACTGAACCAGCATGGCTGCATCGGGTTGCTAGGTAACTAAGTTTTGCTATTTGCGCGATATCTGAATGATGAAGCCATTGTAGCAATTAAGAGTTGAGCGTAAGTTCCTCATTTGAGGCAAGTGTAAATTTATAGTTATGTCATTGGTTAGATACATCATTTAAATAAAATGGAAAATAGGCATCGCCCTTTAATGTCATAATGCAAAGGGATTTCTACAAAGTTTGTGCTCGAAATAACTGATGAGATTAACAGAAGTTTCATTGTTTCTACTGAAATACGAGCATATAATACACCTGTACAGACTTTTTTGACAATGTAGGACATAAATTAACGGAGAGGCGGCTTCAGTTCTCACTCAAAACACAATGACACCGACGCGAGAAAGATGCGATAATGCTTGCGGCCCAGTGAAATCCGCTCTCAAGTTACCCATCAAGGCTGGTCAAGCAGTTGGCTAATGCTGAGACAGCCAGTCAGGAATTACTAATGTTATGTTAACTACGGGGTCACTGGAGCGAAAAATGTTATGTCAAAAGTGAATTACAAACAAGAACTAACAAAATGTACTTTCATACATCTATTGAAACAGCATTTGTGTTGTGAGTTTCCGTGAAATAAAGTTCTTCAGACTGTATTCACTACAACGAGCTCGTGACGAGCAAATTAAATCGACGTGTGCGCCAAGTGCCAAAAAAGAGGAAGACTCGCCTCCTGGTGTGGAAACCGGCGCATCAAGTCCATTGACGGCGACGCCGTCGTACGACAACACGCGAAGAGTGGCGGTCAGTTCTGTGTATGGTGGCCCTAAGTAGAAGATTATTAGACCAGACGTTACTGAATCCAACATCTCGGCGCCAAGTTGAAGTTTGAACTCGTAATGCGAGGGACAAATGGAGTCAAAATGAACCACAAAAGATTGACCAACCAAGAAGATGTCCACTGAGAAGCTAGTTTCATCAGGACCTGAAACAATCAGAAGTAGAAATAATGAATGGCCACTCTATAGAAAAGATGTGAGAGGCTGATTGATTGGTACATTGTTGATACACAGTGAGGCATGAATACTGATTCGAAAAAAACGCTAAAAATTGGTTACTCAATGAATAAATTTAACAAAGAGCGAGGAATCTAATATAGCATAACTACACAAAATTTTATATAAATTACTTTTCGTAGCATTTTTTGCCCGTTGATTTTTTTATGAGAAATCTTGGACAATTTTGAAAGAATGCAATATTCTGAGGAGCTTTGAATCCTACATAATCCGTTTATTCCATATTCTCAGAGACCTTTTGAAACTGCGCCTTATTTTTCTATCAGATATTGAAAAGCATACTTGTATTAACCCATAGCTTGCCCTAGTAGCCTTGTAACCCTCAAGTGGTGTATATTCTGATTTTGATTGATTTTTTATTTGTCAATTAATGTTAATACTCTCCCCGAAGTAAATTTGTTGTGGTAAATAATCGTTTCTAATATTTCAAATTAGTCTCTGAGTGATCTTGCTAGGCCACGATTTTCCTCGTGATAACAGACGTACATACTATTTTCTGTCGATTGTTACAGTTACTTAATACACTTTTTTTAAGAATTTGAGCAATGATGTCTCTAGTTACGTCATTTGATAGTCTCTTTTCCTTTCACATCTTAATTAAAAAGCGGCTGTAATATGTTAGCTTCTAGATATATTTTCTTTCAACAATTCAGCATTCAAGTCATAATGTCTTACAGCTCTTCTGCTTCAGGGCTTCATCGATTACAATGATTTCCCCGATTCTCTGTTAATTCAGCATTTGCGTCAAAGTCAACCGCAGTTTCACAACTGTCAACCTCTCCGGATGGTAGAGGCCTATTCAATACAGCACTGAAATCGTCTGCCCATCGTGCCACACGCTCTCGCTTAGTAGCCAATACTATCGCGTGTTTGTCGCTGGTGATTACATAGTTGTTTCTTATGTACTCAACATTGTTCGATTTTGATGATCTCGTGATATTTGCTCTCTTTTTGAACAACTTCTTTCGGCTCAAATGCCAAATATTCAAATATGCTCGCTTGTCGGCGCAGGTCAAATTCTTTATATTCCTGCACATCTCACAGTACCATCTCTAAATCCTTCTGCCTTCTCCCAGACCTCGAAATGATAACCACATTCTCAAGTTCCTACGTTCTATTATCATATGATAAACTGAGAAATAATTCCCTCCTATGTCTCTCTTATCTTACGTCTCCGTCATGTGCCGCAGGAGTCACTGCAAATTGCTTGAACTTGGTTCAAAATATCGTTGACCTCCCACCGTTAGCTTCCCCATTTAACTGCCAACCCTGCTAAAGCTTTGAACCTGTTCTGCATCTGGGTTATAAACTAATTTCTTACTATAGTGCCTCTGAGATTTTAAGCGTTAAGATATTTTGAAACCATTGATTTCTTTCGCCTTCTACTACTTAACCTAATTTTTAGCGCTGCAGTTACCAGGTACAGATCACTGCCAGCATCGGCTCCTCTCCTTAATTTCATACCACATTAGGGGTTCATACCTGTTACGATCCACTAGTCAGTAGGTGCCCAATTTTATTCCCGTATCTGTCGTTTGGAGAGCTATATATGAGTGCACTAGGTAGACAAAAAGCCCATGCCTGACCAGGTTATTCGAACTGTGCAGTTGTACCATTCTCCGTAAATTTCAATTACATTATGTCATCAATATCTACGAATGGTTTCTTAACGTACGGGACTCAAGTTTTGCATTCGAGTGGCCAAAACTCTTAGTAGGTCATTAAACGGCATCTTTTGCCATCGCCTTAGTTTACAGAAGTGTAAATCTAAATGAAGGTCTTATTGCCGTATTAATTCACAGCCGACGCAAAGGTTTCTCTGTGGATGAATGAAGACCTCGTTATTTCAGTACTCTGCATTCATGGCAAGTCCAATATGAACACTGACTCGCACAACTCCATCACTGCGTTCGGTTACAGCTGATGACTGTAGCGGAATTTCTCTTTGTCTGCTTCGGAACATACAATTCAATATGTGAAGCATTCAAACTGAATAACCTTAAAATATTCAGCTCGCTCTCTCTCTCACTACGGTGAAAGGTACTGTGTAGGAAACAGAGAAGAAAATACCCGAACGTTTTCCCCCTGCTTCCTCCAGGAGCAGAGTTGACCAAGCTCGAGTGGCTCGCGATTGCAACATGCAAATGCCAGTTCAAATTCGCACTTAGCTGTGAGCTATCGACCAAAATGATGGTTCATTTGGCTTAATTGAAACTCGGACATTCTCGTGTTACACCAATCGAGTTAACTGGTCCGGATCTACTTTATCGCATTGGCTTCGACGGAATTTGTCTGGCCACTGGTGTACTACCAGCGGGACAGGCTTGGTTTGAAAGTCAAGAAATTGCTTCGCTGGAAAGATGAATCCTTGAATATTCTATGAAACCAAACTAAGCCAAAGAAACATTGACTTTCTGCGAAAAAGTTTTCTTGTTGAGACGAGAACTTCTGTCACACTGCGTTTCTTTGGTTTGGTAGCCATGAACTTATCATGAAGAGCTTATTTGATGTCATGTTTACAATTCCTACCAGAGGCAATACCTCTTCCACGTTTCCTACGCATGACTTTGCATAATTAACGTTTCCGCGCTATGTACATTTTCGTGCTCCCTTATTCTGAATGACCAGGTTATTTGAACTGTGCAGTTGCCCCATTCTCCCTAATTTTCAATTTACATTCGCCATCAGTATGAATGGTGTTCTTTACGTAAGGGACTACGTTTTTGTAATCAAGTGACCAACACTCTAAGTTGGTCTTATTTGAGAGGACTTATTAATTGATTGCACTGTAGGAACAACTTTCGACTTGATTCATTTTATACTCATATCAGTCGTAATGTAAATTTATCACGGATGTCTGCCTCACAATAAAATCATTGAGTTGCAAAAGATTACAGATAAACATTTGTAATGCTCCCCAAACTTTTTATGCTCGGCATTTCACTTCTCGTTGTCTAGAAATTCCTGAGCCATTTTGAAGTGACTGTCTCTGACGCCCTCGAACAAACCTACATTCCGTCTGATGTCATATCAACTATAGATTTTATGTATCAAATATAACTATAATTTTATCATGGCGAATTTCAGTGATCCTTCTTTTGAGATGGCCACAATCACCTGTCCAAACGAAAAGTGAAAATTTTCATCTATATTCGAGTGGAATTATTATTTTTCTTAAAAAAAGATGACAATGCTGAAAGCACCTGTAATACAATTTTGTGCGCTCTCTTGATGATAATGCCATGAGTTAGCGACTATTTGAAGATTCCTTGCAAAATTCAAACTGGAAATATGTACAACCTTCGGAATTGAACATCACAGTGAGTACTGTAACTTTAAAAGTGGATTCTTGGAAAACAAATAGAAGAAAACAGAACCGTATGAACCTGTCGAAGGACATAGGAAAAGATAAATTGTAAAGTAGAATACTATTTTAATTGAATATTTCCGTCCTGCGCTACATATGTTTCGGGCGTACGTGAGGCCATATTCTTCTAGAAGAAGAAGTTTTGTTCAATATTTTCAAGTTAAATTACGAAATGCATATTATGTGCGAGTTCTACGAATGCTGGCTAGCTATGTAGATGTATGACAAGAAATGACGTCTCATGAGTGGAATTGCATCGGTCCCACCGCTGTACAGAGTGGCCCATAAGTAAGTTTACAGTTAAAGCATCATTGATACCAAACTGCTATTTCCTCAGAAAATAGATCTAACTTAGAATTGCACTTTTTTCCGCGTTGATTTCCTTGAACATCTGAGAAATTAACTAGTTTCTGCTTAAAGCGTGAAACATTCTAAGTTTTTGAAATAAATTTGGTATGAAATAACTGTAAGCCTACTATGAGGCCTCCTGTATGTCTTTATCACCGAGTGGAAGAATGAAAAGCATACATTCTCTACATTTGTACAGACGTTTTCCTAATTTTTTTAGTGATCCAACTACTAAAGATATAGTAAAAGGAATCGGGGGGTCTTGGGCATTTTCGATAAGATGTAGCAGGGGCAGACATGATCTAAAACAAAAAAAATATCTAGAAGGTAACGCAGCCAAACTGGGGATGTTTTAAGACCTCTATTTTTCAGAGTAAAGGCTTATAGAGTTAGCATATGCAGAATTTTCAATCCGACAAACTAGGATATCCGTTCAAGAAGCCAAGCAATAATTAATAGCAGTTTTTTTTTCCGCGCCGCTTCGTGCCGAGGTCGCAAGTAGACCCATGCTGAAAATGTAAGGTCCTCTGAATGCTCTCTCAAAAATGTTAAGGACCAAATCCTGAATATGGGAAACCAGAGGAAAAAGAAAGAAATGAAGGCATGAATACAGTGCGGATCATGTATTTTTTACGGTTCTAAAGCCCAAATTTTGAAAGACCCATATAAATGTATAAAAAATTGGTCAGGGACGCAAAAGTTTATTCAAAGTCTATCATTGCTGCTGTACAAACTGATTTGAGGCTTGGCTTTTATGTGAGGATCCCGAAACCCCTTCTGACTGATGCCGTGATAGCCAAAGACCTAAAAGGGCCGAAAAAGTCCTGTGATGCCTCAAGTAGAGAGGGCAAACTGTATTTTCAATTGAAAATATCTCTACTGTTAACCCGGTTTTAGATCGTTGCGATGATCGATGCTTTCCTCCGTCACCTTCTGAGGCAACAGGCGTCTGTAGGTTCCAACACCAAGCTCAAATCACGGTTCTAGGAGTAGTCCTGTCTGACGGAAGCAAGACGCCCATCCTAGGGTTGATCATCTCATACAAGTCCTGAGTGAAGAGTGGGACAACATGTGGAAGGATCTCATCATGAAGAGTTTCGACACTTGGGACGGCGTGTGAAAGGCTATGTTGAATAATGAAAGCTGTCATATTGAATTAATTGTCTCAAAGAATCACGGTAAACTTGTATTAAAATGATGCTACATCAATAGGCTCCTTGTTGCAAAATAAACATTTTTCGTGATTTATCTACAATTTTTGAAGATTTTGTATCTCAAAGATTAAACTACAGAAAAAATTAAACCTGTTGATCTGTTTTCAAGTTTAAATTTAATTATTTCTGTTACATAAAGTTACATGCTTGCTCTTGCGCAACCTGATGCCACTATTCACCCCACAATTAGTACCTATCATCATGCAAAGAGATGCGAATGAGATCTAACAGAACACTTCGCTACTGGTTCACCCTCAGTCAAAATATTACACGTTCCACCAATCGTATTTGCGATGTATTGTGCAAGTACAATTAGTACATGCATACATAATTACATGAATGTTATCGTCACACTCGTCTATTCTCTTCCTATTTCCCCTGATATCTATCGCTCAAAATGTTTGAGCATTTCTTGGACCACGCTGGATGGAGACAGTAGCAGAGCTCAGCTTGGATTCGAACCAATGCAGTGTGCACGTGAGGCGAGCTCAAACGTTCCCACTATTATTGTCCTTGAGTTGCGGTGAAAAACACGTAAGTTTGAAAGTTAGAGCTATTTCAGCTTGAATAAAATTTAGCGGCTGTACACACGAGTTGTTCGACTCATTGGCTAAATGTGAAGTCGTCAAGAACGTGCACACATACAAAGTGTTCAGAAACTATGGCTGCAACGTTTTTGACCCGTATTTATTCAACAAAGCAAATTATAGCAATGAAACATATAGAAAACAATTGCTGATCGGTTCGTGATGTTGAATTTACACCATTTTCTCATTAGGCTTCCCAGTGGCGTCAATGACTTGTTGAAGACGTTTTGAACACGACTTACATGAGTCAAGAATTATTTCTCGTGAATTGTGGCCCGAGTCACTTTCCTTCGTCAGTGTCACTTTGAGCGTCGTCATATTTTCATGATATATCGCTCAAACCATACTCTCAAATATGGACTAGCTACTGTAATCTACAGGGTTCGGGTCTGGTTATGAAGCAGGTCAATGTTCCTTTGAAATGAAGTTAGAAACATCGGCTTTCAGTCACTTGCGAGTTTTCTTGGACCCATGTGGCGGTGCATGCTGGAATGACCATTGGCGTGTTTTGAAGTGTTTCATCGTCCAAAACAAAAATGACTCAACCAGAATTTTACTTTGATAATTTTGTTGCTTTCGCTTTACCCCTCATCCGCTTAAACCATTGGACTTTTCTGCACTCAGAAACGGCAGCCAAGACTGCCACTCAAGCCGCTCCCCCTCTTCGAGTGGCAACTCCGAGCTGAACCTCAATAAATCTTTCCGTAGAGTGGTGAGTATTGTTCCGCCTGAGTGGTGTGGTGAGTAGTGTTCCGCCTGAGTGGTGTGGTGAGTATGGTTCCGCCTGAGTGGTGNTGGTGTGGTGAATATGGTTCCGCCTGAGTGGTGTGGTGAACATGGTCCCGCCTGGCTAGAATAGCTTACATGACTCTGCCCCTGGCTAGAGTAGCTTACAAATAGTTTTCGTACGATGTAGTACGATTCTTGAGGATATTGAATGAAATTTTTTACTTCTCAATAGACTGGTTTTTATTTTATATGCACACGTTCCCTAACTTTTACCCCTTAGGATATTCAACTTTCAACAAGATTTCATCTAAAACTCACCTGGCCATCTGATGAGGTTCATGCAAATTGTTACTCAGAAAGACGCTTTAAATAGCTGCCTTGCAGGAAAAGAATTATCAATCAATTTTAAGTCTCGTGGCAGGATTACGAAAGCCATTCAGATTTCTAAATTTTATGGAATCGAGTCGTAACGAAAGTTCTGAGTGTTTTTTGAAGGAGACAAAACGTAATAATGTGTAAGATACATATTTTCCAGTCTACAATATGACCAAAGTTCTTTTCGATAGCATCTCCCCGTAAGCCAATATGTTTTGTAATGCATTTTCATAGAATAAACTTGTTTTTTATTTTTTTAATAAGTTCATCGCTCTTTATTCCCTGGAAGTGAAACTCAGACTTTCAAAGTAATTGTGCAAGCTTTTGAAAAGTTGATGATCTTTTGGAACAAGGTCAGGATGACATTTCCGCAACAAAATCTCTTGGGAGGAGGCCTTGGTAATCCCTCTTGCTGTACGAGGTACGGTGTTCTCATGGTGCTCGATCACTTCCTTCCTGTTACTGAAACCGCTTTTTCTGTGAAGCTATTCTCAAACGTCTCAGCTGTTGGCAACACACTTGAGCTATTGTGGTTTGATCGTCACCCAACTGGTCATCGTGGATAAGTCCCTTCGTGCCTCAGCAGACTAAGCTAGTGACTAGGAACGTGTATCACTTATTTTAATTAAGTTGGCTAGTAAGTTGTGAACAAGTGTAGTATATTAAACTAGCTATTTGAACAGGTCACTTGAAGGAACATATATCCGAAGCTATTTCGTAGTAATAGGATAAGCTTTGCTTTAAAGTACATCCATCACCTTTTGCGCTTTACAATATGGTATAGGATCCACTTTTTATCTCGAGAAGTTATCCTGTCTAGAAAAAGTGTTTGAAGTTGACAAGAACGCAATGACACACAGCATGGTACACGTTTGGGAGATTGTTTGTGGCAAATCGTGCGGCGTTCACTTCATAGCATTGGTGATATAACGAGCCTTTTCACTCCCCGACAGTCATAAAACCAACAATAAATTATCTACCCAGTTCCCTATTGGTAACAGTGGTATTTTCACAACAACAGCGTGTGATTTTTCAGAAACCAGATCTTTCGGGCGTCCACCTCTTAATTCATCCTTTAGACTAAAGCCATCCTTTTTGAAACGGGAAAACCGTTTTCTTGCCATGGCTTCATTTCCGGCAACATTTCCATATGCTTCTTTGAGTGATCGTGCCGCTGAACTCGCTGTATTCCCCTTTAGAAAGACATGGCGTAAAACAACCCGTACATGGTCATTACTTGAACTGTGCATTTTAATCCCATAATAATAATATTTAAGTAAAATAACTGTAAAATCGGAAACAATTAAGAAAGTTGTGTTAATAATGGTAATAAGAAATCTGATATTGAGCTCTAAATTTATCGAATCATGTTTCAAAGTTGTCCTTTATAAAATGCCTGGAATTTTTGTTGCAAGCTAATATATCTGAGTTGTACATTGTCAGCATCATTTTTCTCATACAGCTTGTCTCTCCAGATTAATAATGGAAGCAGCCCAAAACTACGATTCCCTCTTTTTCTCTCTTTGCGCAGATGGAACGCTATTTTCCGTTTCATGATCGGAATTTCATTCCAGTTAATGTAAGTAAATGGTTCAGTATTTCTTTCATCAGAAGAGAAATTGGCGTTTCTGCACTGCAATGCAACAAATACCGAGCTCTGATATTGCAGACCCATTAGCTGATATGTCTTCAATTCGTGAAAATCAACGGCATAAATTTACTCCGACTGCTGCATGAAACCGTTTTTCAGAATATTTTACAAATTTGATCAGTTTACAGTGAAAATTATATTTGGATTAACTTTATCGAAAACAAAACGAAGGGAATTTTATTAAACTACAGGAGATAGTAATTACCTTTTTTTCATACAAGAGGGAATTTATTTTATTTATTCTATGTTCGAAAGTACAGTGTGGCCCTCGGTAATAGCCAGGTAATTTTTTTCAATGAAGCACTTTTTCTTTGGTGACAACTGCTTTACAACTAGCAAATAAATGTTTGTGCGTACGGTAACATTTATTTTAATTTCATACTTGATTTCATGGTAAAAAAGGCACTTCACTTAGTTTTTATTACATTTTATGTGAACCACGTTATCAGTCTGTTGAACTAAATATTATTGTGGAACATCGCCTTACAGAGGCTGAAAAGGCGATCACCATCAAGGAAACTGCCAAAAAAATTTTCTGCTTCAGTTGCTACTATTTTAGGTCGCAGTGTTAGGATTGTCCAACGGCTTTTGAAAGATTCTTCCCCTAGGAAGCAGAGCTCTGTCAAGGGCAAAATGAAAGCTTTGACGTCTGGAGATCTGATACAAATAAAACGGCGACTTGTGAGTCATCTTGTATGTACAAGTAAAAGCATAATTGCAAATAGTGGTATCGAAAATGTATCAGTTCTACTCGTAACAGTGCTCTTGGTTCGATGGCCATTGTTAGATCTCCCGAAAAAAATCAACTGACTTCAAGACACATGATTTAGAGACTTCAATGGGGAAAAGCTTATGTGAAGCAAGACATGAAGTATGAACTGTTCACCAATAAGGCGAGAACCACTCTAAAAGGACCTGATGGATGGTCCAAAGGCTGGGTTGGAGCTGGTTCCCAGTTACGTCATCATTTTCCGTACCATCAAGTGTGAGGTGGTACATATAATGTTGTAGACTATAAAAATAGATGACCCACTTACCTAATGGTTCCCGATGGTGTTAAAGTTAATTCCATTTCTTACTGTAAGATTTTGAGTGGAAGTCTTTTACCTTGGCTTGAAGTCCAGCCGTTGTCACTTCGAAAAAAGATAATCATTATGCACGACAATGTGCCTTCACATTCTAACAGCCCAACCAAACAATATCTGTCCTCATTGCTATTCAACGAAAGCAATTTGATAGTGTGGCTTCCAAATTTTCCAGATTTGAACCCAATCGAAAATTTCTGGTCCTTCCTGAAGCGAGACATTTATGATGATGATTTACAATATACTACCAAAGAAGAGTTATGGAATACCATAAAAGTTGTGTCGAGATCTGTGCCAGCGGCTGCAATATAGAAACTGACTTGATTCAACAAGCAATCAAATTTTTGAAGTAATAAAATGCAATGGGTGCTTTGATAATAAATAACCTTTGTATTTAATAACATTTATTGAATTCCAATTTCAATTACTGTAGTAATTGGTTGTAAGCCACCAACATAGGCGTCTGGTCGGAGCCTTGTTCTTTAGCCTGATGCCAGATCCTTGTTTTTAATTTCCTCAATAAAATTTTGTTTTTAATATGTAAAAGCAATAAAATTGCGTTTTTTTAAATTTGGTTGCAGGTGGGGGGCTTAAAAAAATTGCTGTAGATTTGCATGTACAAAAATGATTAATTTAAATCGAAATGTTTTTATTCTTTTTCGTGGTAAATTCACACTTTTAGGTCATGTGGAGCTAATATCGTAGGTCAGTAAAAATAATAAATTTTAAGAAAAAATGCAGTGCCTTTCAACATATGAAAATTGTTAACATTGCAACTAGTATGGTCAAATCTCCCATAGATAAAGATCCATAAGCAATACATCTTGATATTGTGAGCAATACTAGAGTGGACCACTACCGGAGTCACGCTGTAGATCAAATGACCATTCATTCTGTTTTAAGTAAAAACTTGAAAATAAATATTTCTAGGCGTGTGTGCGTTGCGCTTGCAGCCAATAAAGGCTACCTTACGAATATAATTGCAAGAGTTTCGCTCTGCTCATCAACACCAAAGCTGAGCCTACGGCTCTTCAAAAACGTTGTACAGTGAAATTCATTTAGTCCAAGTTGTCGATGTATAATATCGACTGTTTTATTAGATTATATTATCATCACAGACAAATTCATTCAGCATTGTAACACTCTGATACACATTCATAGAATCTGATCCCCATAAGGGAAACGTAATGGTTTAAAAAAAATATCATCCGAACATTCTGTTTCAGGTTTTCGATTGTCGTTAATTGTAGTTAATTTTCAATCATAGACAACTGAGATTAAAAGGAGTGTACGTTGCCACAATATCTCTGCGCACGTACAGTTCCATACCTTCAGCCTCGGAAGATATCCTGTATATCAATGAGTCAAGCCGTTCTTTTTTATCTAAGCCTAGCATGGTTCCCCAACAAACCCTAAAATCGAAAAACGCTTGTTTGGAAGCCTGCCTAAAAATGTGATCCCTTAGAGCCTCTGGTAACGGTGCAATTGGCAGTGTCATACATTTCCAGCGCGCTCTCCGCCGTCTGCAATGGCTTCCGCGTCGCGCAAATCCCGCGTAGTCTCCGCCGCGACTGCGACACTTGCCGCCCCCTTGCGCGTCGGAGCCGCGTACGCGCCCGGCAGCTTCAAAGAAGCACAATTGCAAGTTTTCCTCCGTCCCTCGTGCTTCGGATAAATTCTCACAGCACCGTTCCGCTGCAAAATGTTCGACTAAACCGCCATCGCATGACACCCTTGTCGTGGTTCAACTGAATTTTGCGCGGCGGATGGCGTGGAAGGAGATGTTTAGGGAACACTTCGAGCGCTTTTGCATCTCGGACGTGATGAAAATGAAAAGTAAAAAGAGAAACTCTCGTGCATCAGCCCCATTTATTTTCCTTTCTTTCCTATCTTTGCACGACAAATATCACGTACCTGCTAAAATAGAAATAGGTAAGCGATTGTAAAAGAGTGCAACACCAAATCATTGAAATAAATTTCCCAACGTAAGAAGGGGGAAAATGAGTTTTAATTCAATTAATTATTTTTCCTCACTTACTGTCGAATAATCTTTAGTACTTTCACCAATGTGTCCGTAAAGTGAATGTAGATTTATTTTACATAAATTAAGTAGAACCGTCAATCCGTTTGTGACCGAGAGCCAAATTGAAAAGATCGCCCGGTGCCAAAAAAATGGAGACCAAGTTTTGGCTGCTAGTCCGTGAGTTCTTCCCATCCATGAAATATATTAAGTTTGTTTTCACGATCATACAACAAAAAAGCAGCAATTCCCTTTCCGTAAAATTTATGTGAAACGCCATATCAATTTTTACTAATCGGAGACCGTGCGGGGCTTTTGGATCAGAACGCTGAATTTTGGACCCGAGAGGGACGATGTGTGCATGGTTGAGATTTGAGTGTGTTCCTCCTGTACGCCACTGCTCCTGCTTTAGGGTGTACTTTTCTACAGCTCGAACAAATGGGCCAATTATGCAGTATTTTTTAATTAACTTCTCTAAAAATTAACTTTGTCTGTTCAATTTATGAACAAAAATTTCAAAAAGTACTCTTAAGAAGCTTAAAACTGATAGTCTAATGACGACCGGCGATCTCTTCATTCCTCAGAGTTTCTGTGAGCCTCAATTTTTGTCACACTGATCTCATTCAAATTCGCCGTGTGAGCGTTTGCAGCGACACCATTTGCTTGATTTCATTCAAAAAAGGAAGGTACGAAGAAAAATGCTTCGAAAAAAATATGCGTCTAGCTTTTTCTCAGGGACAAAAAGAGGAAATCAAATTTCTTCACAAGGGGAACTGTCATCTTTCTAGATTAATGTAAATAGAAAACCCATCTTTTCCGAAAGCTTCCTGTAATCAAAAAGCTGATTTATTTCTATTTAGCCAACTACCAAATAATGCGGGCATTTTACGAGCACCTTCATCAATATGAAAACTTTAGAGTTCCCTTGATGCAGAAACTTGTCTTCCTCTTTCTGCTCTTCAGCCAATGCTAGAGGCCCATTTTTTGCGAAGCATTTCTCCTTTTTGCATTGCAATGCAAAAACACGTAATTACAGAATTCCACGTAAACTTTAAAGCGGACCAGAAGTGCCCTAGAACGCACAATCCACCCATTGCCGAACGTTCCTCATCCGTGTGAAATTTCCAAACATGCAAGGGGAGAAAGTTCCTCAGAATAAAATTTCATACATTAGCAAATCATTGCGTGTAGGCTACGACTGACAAACGAATGATATCAATTACGTTCCTTTGTTCACATTATGAGGTATTACGCGTTTGTTTAGTAGTTTGGAAGATTCGTTTGTAATCCAAACAAAAGCTACTGTTCAGTTGTAACAACTAGCTGACATTCGAGTGTACGTATATTTCAAATGAAGCAGTCTTATTGCAATGAACTTCAGACCAGTTAAATAGTTACAACGCTGCATGAAATGATTTATCGAAATGAACATGCGAGAAGTCAATCCAGATGTTTGGAACCTTTTACTGTCAACACAGTTTCAATTAAAATACATTAAAATACATTCGCTAAAACACAATCATGTATTTCCGGGGCTGCAACAACTAAATTCACACTTCAAATAAGAAAAATAGGATAAAGCAGTATGAGAACAACCCATGTGTCGTCGAGTGATATCACTGGATACATAAATAAGGTTTGAAGAGCGTCGCCTCCAGCAAATCTTGTCGCTTCGGCCGATCTAAATTCAATCCCGCTCTGCAAAAGACTGAGAATGTTGCCACCATAAAATTCAGCTCGTCTCTGCAAAAAGTTACGTTTGTGCGACATGTTTCTGGAGGACTCAATATTCTCAAAGAGCTGCCACGCCAAGCGGAAAGTTTTTGACTCAATAAGACGAGACTCGAAATAACGCAACCACAGAGCTTACGTCTACTACGAAAAAACATTAGATTTTTCAATTGTATTGATGTTTTTCGGTGGAGATAATTTTGTGAGAAGGATGCGAGGGAATGTTTGCTGATATGAAGGCGTGCGGTTGAGAGACATCAAACGAACGTCACTCCCTTTGTCCCTTTGCAGTGGTCTAACGTATTGGAAAACGATATCTGTTTCGGGGGCTGGTAAAAAAAGTTGTAAAAGCCGTTTCTTCAAAATATAACAGAGATCAAGAACTAACACTATGATCATCACCCCAGTGAAGATTTCGAACCTTTGTGGCTTTCAGATCAGGCTCAGCTCCAGATTAAAAACTTAGACATAGAAAACAAGCGTGAAACATAATCTTCATTTCGCAGAAAATCCTTTCAACAGGTGGGAAAAAATTAGACGAAATACAAGTCAAAGAAACGTTTCTTCATAGACTAATGAGGAATTCATGTAAAAGTCTTGATTCTAAAATTATATGTGAACTCGCCACCTGTTTATTAATGTCAGGCATGATTACAACCGTTACAACCCCGCGATAATAATGGTAAATGCTGACTCTTTACCACTTCTCAAAATCAAAGAATGCCAGGCATAATTACAGCTGTTACAACCCCGCGTTAATAATGGCATATGCTGACTCTTTACCACTTCTGGAAATCAAAAAATCTTCAGACTGGTGAGTAATTTCAAGCGTCGAAAGTAAATTTTCGCTCACTAATTATAACTCAGGTAATTAGGTCAGTGAGACTGAAAGTTCTTCCGTTCCTTAAATATACATGCAATCTTGCGTGTTGCCGAGCCTAAAAAGGAGCATCGGTAGGTACAATGTTGAGCCATTTGAAATGCTGCTACTATCTCTTTAAACGTACAGAGCTAGGTACAGTCTTATTGCATATGAGCGTAAGCCTGAAGTTTTTTTGCAAAGCTAGCAGCAGGCTTAATACGAATTGATCTTTGGTGTTAAATGATTAACAAACGTGTAGCTTTAAGATTCAAAAAACTATTTTTCACTATGGTTAACCTTCACCATTCTCTCAGCATTTTCATTCTTCTTACTTCTAGAATTGTTAAGGCTTCAATGCAGTGCACGTGGGAGTTCGTCAGAAACAAACTTGACTCGTCGTATACCGAACGGTAAGTGAAGTCTTGTGATCATATAGTAAGTTTGATTAAGAGATACAATTGGTGGAATCCTTCGGCTAGATTGGACGATTACGGTTGGTAGCTTAGAAATTCCGAGCCCAGCCGAAGCAGTGTATCACCAGCAACTCTTGATAGAAACGAACGTGTATTATCGTCAAAATGAACACGAAATTACGTCAGTAAAGTGGTACCCTTTGGCCTCCAAAGCTTCCTCATTGTTGGTAGTACATTTCGAAGCTAATTTCGGTACGTACTCATATTCAACGGAAGCTGCTGGTAAAATCAGAACTTGCCATGTGAGCGAGCATGGCGGCTCATTTTTTGTCCTATCGCCGTAATCAAGTCCTGCCTCGTAGGACAGGATGGAACGCGGTAATTTGCTGATTTGGGAATGAAA
>VOMN01110559.1:0-20618 GCA_014899125.1 Orchestia grillus
GAATACAAAAGCTCTAATGTAAATTCACTGTTAGAATCAGGAGTACTTGGAGCCAACGTTGATGGCATGCCTTGTCGAAACTGAAAAATTATTGCCTTCAATTTTTAGTCAAAAAATGATATCGTTATGGTAAACGCAGAATAAGTATTCCTTTTGAAGGCATTTCAATAAATCTTGTACTCACTATTATACATATTAGCGTCAGTCATAATTAGTTCATTATGCTACGCTCGAAATTAAGGTAAACATTTATTTATATACTTGTATACGCTACCTGTCAAAAATGATGGGTCATCAATTCTTATCATGAATGACATTTTCCTGGTGAATCACATAATGAGCCACGAAACTTGCTTGTTGTTCCATTTGAAATTAACTATTTATAACCAACAAATATTAATCAAAACACCGTCACATCGTATCCCATCGAATAAAACATTTAATATCTTATGAATTACAATTACATTTATTAACGATGCGATATTCTGCGTCCTATGTACGACACTGATGCATATCACAGCGATTGGATAAGATGAATGTCGATTTTGTCTTAAATTAATTCTTGAGACATACCTAAATAAATACATAAAATGAAAGTACGCCTGCAGTAATATCCCGCTATATAATAACAGCCCAATGTTGCTTGGTCGGTAAGTCCGCGCGTCTCTGTTACGCTCTTAAGAATTTAGATTGGAAAAAAATTCCGGGTTTGTATTCCTAATCAGCGAGTCTCTGAGAAGGCAGTCCGTATCAGCGACACGGAAAATATTATTTCATGTCAGAGTTACCGTACATATGAGGGCACCTTAAGCAATTAACATCATTTGTCCTCCCACTTTTGGCGGGGACGTCCACTAGTTCTCCTATAAAATGTGGCAATGGGGCATAGTCAGACCTATCAACTAACCAGGCAAACTACCAACCAACGAACTATTAACCTATGCATAGTACAGTAGGTTGGCATGAATGAAAATGCACCTGATTTCTACTTGAAAATAAATAAATGCAACGTCTAAATAATGTTCGTAGAAAATAAGGCTCGTTTAATACGCAGTTTTCTACCATTTCTTTTACATAATACTCAACAGAAATATACTCGTATGCGAGAAAGAGCTGAAATCTATCTTACACAAACATCACGTAGACGACATATTTATACTTCAAGTAGAAATCAGATGCGCTTTCATTCATGCAAAACAACAATACTCACGTTGGCATCGTCTCGTCTCGGGAGACAGTGGGGTATTTCTACTATACTATACATAGAATAATACATTAACTAGGAGAATAGTGGACGTCTTGAAGGTTCCGTTTTCGTTTAGTAGCAGGACTTAAGCAAGACCAAGTTTCCCAAAATGGCCTAAGTTTTCGGTGTGGATTTGCTCAACCGGCATCAGGGGACGAAGTGTATTTTAAGTGCATACACCGAAAGCTAGGGCTATTTTGGAAAAAATCGTCTACTCAAGTCCTACTGATAACGAAAATAGAACAAAGTTTGTTGGTCGGTATTTTTTGTTTAGTTATAAATAGTTAATTTCAAATATTCCTCGTGCTGTTGGTTAGGAAAATATCATTCATTTCAAGAACATGTGTAGCAAGTCCCGTCATTTACGACAGGCCGCGTATACCAGTATACAGGGTGTTAGGCGAAAACAGGCACAAAATTCCCCACCTACCAGCAAGTGGCAAACTTAACACTTTTGCTTCTATGAAACTTTGAAAAAAATTAAATTTTTGAGATATTAGCTGTTTATTGTTTGAAAGTTGGAAATTTGAAAACAGAATTATCTACAAATAATTTATTTATACATTTAATCTGCAGAAACTGTTCGAAGTTTCCACCAGTTATATCGATTTTTGGAGACACATGAAAAGCCTTGTTTATTCAACACCTGTGGAATCTGAGGAAGATCTCGTAACAAGAATTGCAGTGGCTTCTGGCGATATTTTTGAAATGCCAGGCATTTTCCACAATATCCTGCAGCCAGTAAATCAAAGATATCACAAGTGCATCGATGAGGGTGGTGGAAACTTAGAACAATTTCTGTAAAATAAGTGTATAAATAAATAGTTTGTGGGCAACTTTGTTTCCAAATTTTCTCCTTTCAAACATTAACCAGCTAATAATAAAAAATCGCAAAGTTTCGTAGAAAAAAAGGGTTTAGTTTGCCATTTTCTGGAAGGTGTGAAATTTTGTACGTCTCTTTCCCAGGCACCCTGAATAAATGTTCAGCACTTCTATCTCGAGAGCAACAAAATTAGTGTACACTAATGAACTAACTTCTGTTTATGTTAATCTGGAAAATACTGAATATAGGCTTCAGTAACATGCCTACAGAAAAATAATTTTACTCGTCGTTTATCTCAAGTATTTCATATTTTGAAAAAAAAAAAAACTGTAATTTTGAATTTTTCAGTTTCAACATAGGTAAATGTTTATTCCAGTTACTTGTGACTAACAACGAATTCGAAGTTTTGATTTTGTATTAGACTAGATCAGGTTGGCCCCATTCCCTTAGTTTCGAGTTTCAGCAATAAATTTTCGGTACGAGTCTTTTCTCCAAGCGTAGTTACAATTTCAGCAGTTCACAATATTTTCATATTTAGTTGATCATCAAGGAAAGTATCAGATGTACGGTTTTTATTGGCTGACAAGTACTTTCGAGTAATAATTAGCATTATTATAGTTAATACGTTTTTTGTAATGTAACCCATCAGTGGATCATTTTAGCCTTGGAAAATTAGTATCGTTGCAGAAAACATTGTATGCAGACTATCACGTTTAAATCGTGAGGTTTCTTACCTACTCAACTTTGTAGACCTATCCTCCCTAGCGCATGATTTTCATTGCGCACACGCTGCGCCGCAGTACGAGGGTGCTACTCACCGAGCACTATATCCGAGAGTCGCGGAGTACGTAGGTCAAAGACGCTAAACATGGGTTTCCCTTCGTTCTCCATCAGTCTCGTCTAGAACGGGATAGTTCTGATGGACCTCACACACCTTTAATTTGTAATCATTTTGTTAAAGTTCAGGGTTCACCTGCGTCTAATTTTGAAGGTCAGATAAAAGAATCATTCTTACATCCAAGATTTAAAACTATCTCTAATGATTTGAGTATTTCCATTTTTGATAATTGAAGACCCGTATTTCACTCTTTTTTTGCCATATGAGTAAAAATTTGATAAGCATACAGTAATTGCACTAATGGGTATGAATTAATTTGCGTAACTTCTACGTAGATTTTCAGTTGATAACGTGCTTTGGCTAGAAGCGTTCGCATTTGACATTTTCAAAAATTTGCTTCCCAATCACAATTCTCATCAATTTTCGCTAATTTTGCCGAAAGTTGCAGAAATAATTTACTAATACTTTTATTCCTTTATACACATACATTTCGCAGGCACACGGCCAGCAAAAAACAAAATCGTGGCAGACTGTACAAGAAAATATAGCTACTCGTAAACAGATCTCATTTTGAAGGTTCCGACAACGCGAGCATCATATCCAGATACAATCCATGACAATTTCCAATATATATCAAATTGATCATCATGCCTCCATTTTTCGATCAATCGAACCTAGGCCGCAACGAATTTCTTCACCCCTCACATTCAAGAACTGTTCATTTTTAAACATCCTCCTCCCCCCTAGCTTACACTTTCCAACTTCCGACACAATTTACACGCATTTACAACTTTCGTATAATAACTTCTAGCTCAAGATAAATGTGGACAACTTTTGGACAATCGAAGATTTACAGGAGCCACAATTGAAGCCAGAGCCAAGGTCTATGAGCTCTTTTTGGTAAGCAGGGTTAGACATTTACGAAATGTTTCCACTGCACACTACACACCTTCCAAACGCAGACGCTATAAACCGGGTCCGATAACTGATAATTTCTAGACTTGACCTAGTTTAGGTATCCTTGCTGTGAACCCCATGGGATCACACGGCACGTGTGAAGTTTACGAGCAAAATCTAAATTGTCAGACTCCAATTACATACGCCCTACAGAAAATTCAGGTAATCTACAACTCGTTCTAAGCAAAAATACGTCTGCTCGAGTGTCCCACGGGATCAACGTAAGAATCCCTAAAAGTAGTGATGCACGAATAGAGTAGAACGCGAGTATAGGCTCACCTATACTTTATAAAGGCAACAGAAATTATGTCAACTCACAGAAATTGGCTCGCTAAGACAAACTTTTGAAAATTGCAAAGGAAAAACACAAATAATTTGCTAAAACATAGAAAACATCGGCGTTTCGCATGCTTCAACTGCATGACCTCACTAGCGTTTATTACTTGACTCGTAAAAAAAATTAGGTTCAAAAAGTAATAACTTTCCGTAATCATATTAGCACAAGCCAGGAGTCCTCTGGAACTTATTTGTTTGCACCAGCCGTACCCACTGGCACCCTCATGAGACCCGCAGTACCCACTCCACAGGAACCACTTACGAGGCCTGCCGTACCCACTGGCACCCTCATGAGACCCGCTGTACCCACTCCATTGGCACTACTTACGAGGCCCGCTGTACCCACTGGCACCCTCATGAGACCCGCTGTACCCACTCCATTGGCACCACTTACGAGGCCTGCTGTACCCACTGGCACCCTCATGAGCCCAGACTGTTTAATAGAACGACACAACTGACGTAACTGACGCTTCAAATGAGCACGCCAAGACACATACCTGCTGAACCTGCTGCAGTGTGAGGGGCTGGTTGGTGCCGGACGCCACGGCGGGAGCGAGATACGTGACTTGTTGCTGCTGCTGCTGAGGTTGTTGTTGCTGCTGCTGGCTATTGATAGGGATGCTGGTGGAGCCGCTCCCACTACCACCTGACGCAGCCACCACTCCACTGCTGGTCACCACTGTAAGGGTAATTATTGCATTGATCATGTATTCTAGGGATGAACAGAGACAAGTTGAATAACATAGATAACAGTATACGCCCTACAGAAGCAGACCCAATCAATAGGTACATTTCTATGAATATAGATAGATCTAAAAGTGAAACTATTCCCTCACGTTAGACCAGGCGCCAAAATGTTCACGCATTCACTAACAACATACCTCCGCTCAACGCCTTCACTTTCAGTGGCTGAGATCACTCCTTTGAGAGTTTAAACAATAAGACACGGCAGTATAGTCTGTTCATTCCAGCCATGCATACTGAGCTCCGCTTCCTCGTGTCCACGCTTCTCGCGATAGATAGTAACGTGCGACTCCCTAGTGTTGTTACAGGTGGTCACAGCAACTCACCAGCACGCCTTCTCAGCTCTCAGCTGTCTCCAGTGCTCTCTCTTGCTTTCTCTACGGATTTTTAAGCTCTCAATTCGCTTGATGAGATGAATTATGCGAGGTGATAGGTCACATTTTACCAACATATTGCTCGATCGTGCTCTCCATCTGCCCTAACTACCTCACTTAGCCTGTCCTCTAGCACACCTTAACTCGTACTAAATTTAGAACGCATTCCCCAATCCCAATGAACAACAGAGAAGACACAAGATACTATACGTATTACTATACGCATACGTAACAAGACAAAAAGCGGCAATTGCATGGCATAAGCAGTAATAGTAGTAGTAAGGATAGCAGCGCTGTAGTAGTCCAGACTATCTCGCACCGATGGAGAAGGGACCATTTCAGTGTGGACTTAGGAGTACGGGAATCTATGCACAAGGTGTGTGTCAACACGAGATCCCCTGCCTATAGAAATAGTAAGTGAAGAAGGACGAGGATAAAAGATTAAAGAATCATCAGCGAAGAAGGCACAAAACTAGAAAGAAGCAAAGTGGGTACGTGAGATAGAAGCCCCACAGGCCAAGTTAAAGAGCGATGTAACCTACCAGTATCCCAGTAGGGACGCCAGTTCCCAAAGCATAAGATAGACAAACCTAACCTTATTTTCTCAAGGCCTCGAACACTAAGATGACCTATAGTTTTCAAATGATAAAACTTGCTGAAATGCCTCCAATTCTGACCTTGAAGAATAACACGATCTAATTTTTCCAACAAAATATCAATATCGTGTCGGATTTTATTTCACCCTTGTGAATCGAGAGGTAGCCCGTCATACCTTTTCGACGAGTTACGTGAAATGTAAACGCGATTTTATTCTAAGGCAAATCTGTAAGAAAAGTTCATAAATTACAAGTCTTTTAACATAATCAAAAAAGTTTTCTTCGGCAGCGACTGACTCACACGCCAGATGACACGCTGCTCAGCACATTCTCATCACGGCACACGGATTTCAATGCGATGACGGAACGACAACAGCAAGGCACTTACACGGACCTGCACCTACCACGCCGCGACCTCTCCACTTTGTGTCCTTAGTCCACACGGCTTCTATACCCAACTCTTCAGATATGAAGTCAACACTGGCACTTCTCGACACAACTCTATTAGAAATTCAACAGTCTAATTCCATTGTTGGAGTTTTGAACTCCAAAGGGTGCTCCAACGGTCGAGTGTGACCAAGAACACACGACAGCATTAACTTTGCTGTTGGCATATATGCCGGAGCAAAAAGGCGTAGTTCACAGTATCAACCTGACAGCTTGGAAACGTTTCAAAAAAACGTGGAGCAAGCACAGATTGTCTGTCGTCAGATGCCGCTATAATAGCACGAAAAATGCACTGAGCTCTTTCACGCCAAATTCGAGAAGACAATGATCAGATAAAGATACATCCCAGGTAGCAGAGCGTAGTTGACTATAAGTAATGAAGCGCAAATTAAACTTTGAAACGGCTCTCCCTAATTTGAAGGATTCAACTCCATTCAAGGGAAAATTGTTGAGATAAACCTTTTAAAGAATCTACTATTAGATTTTTTTTAAGAATAAATGGCGGGCGATTCAAACTAACTCTTGCCAGAAGAGCACGACCGTTTATCTCGGTCCGGATTTGGCAAGAGATAAAAAATTAGGAATTAGTGTTGACACTATTGATAGAAGGAAGACCTTTGTCCTTTCAATGCCGATGCAAGACTAACTCTCCCGAAAGCAGCAAGTCGAAGCCACCCATCCAAGATGGCGGACAAATCTAAAATGGCTAACCACCAGCCAATCAGAGATCACCACGTAAAGAGCTGGAACCATCGACCTTAGAGCAGCGCACCACGATTTCCGAAGCATTACTTCAGGGGAGCTTTAATTCACGACAATTTTTCAGACACTATGCCTAGCAATTCACGAATTTGTGCTCTGTACCACAAATTTAAGACGGCCCAAATCATAACATTTTTCATTGACTGGCAACTAATGTTTTCTATTAGTAAATAAGGGTGCTACGCTGTACAACTTTCTGCCTAGACACTTTATGTGCGATTCTCCATACAGGTAAAATTTCATGTCCACAAATATCTCCGTTGTGAATGTAAAAATGAAGGATTTTGTTTTCACAAATTTGGTTATCCTATTTATTTTCCTACAAATCTAACCTAGCTTATTTGAGTAAAGAACACAAATTTCTTGAGCACTTGAAAATTTGTATTCCTATGTGTTTGCCCTTTGGTTACGTTCGGTTAGATGATCGCATGTACCACCTATGGCCGTCACACTCGAAGCGTTAGGCATGCTTCAGCTGAATGCACGACCGATAAATCTAGGGTTGTACATTCCTGCCACAATTGAATTTTGCAATGAAAAAATTTATGGATGTACCGTAGAATATTCCCCAGTACAGCCATCTACAATAATTAACACTGTAGTTAAGATAAATATTTTCTTGCACTATATCTTTGCAGTTATTCATTTATATAGGGCGTTTCACAACTCATGGGCCAAACTTTGACAGTGCGTATAAAAACCCCAAATAATCACTTTCTCAAGAATAAAAAAAGTCCGAAACGGCCTAGTTAACGAAATATTGATAAGGCGATTCAAGAAGAAAAAATTTACTTCAGGAAAATGTTTTCGACACAGGCTTATGACATGTTTGCGTTACTAACGCTTGCATGAATAGTCTCTAGAGTTATTAGATAATGGAAATTCATAAAATACTCAGGCTAAATTTATAACGGGATTAAATTCACCAGAACTGCTCAAAATGCCTGCCTTGTTGGTCAATGCAGATCTGGTACCTACGACGAAGCGATTCCAGTACCCGATCAAAAACTCCGGGATTACTCTCCGGGAATTTAATCCCGTAGTAAATTTAGTCAGGGTATTTTATGAATTTCTATCACCTAATAACTCGAGAGACAATTCATACAAGCGTTAGTAACGCAAACATGTCATAAGCCGGTGTCGAAACAATTTCCTTGAAATAAATTTCTTCTTCTTGAATCACCTTATCAATATTTCGTTAACTAGGCCGTTTCAGACTTTTTTTATTCCTGAAAAAGTTATTTGGGGTTTTTATACACACTGTCAAAGTTTGGCTCATGAGTTGTGAAACACCCTGTATATAAATAAATTTATTTCAAATCACGATGATAAATTAATGCTACCAAACGCGCTTACTTGCATGTAACTTACTGTGAATTTCCCACCGTTAAGGAAACGCAGGCGCTTTTTGAAAAACTCCAGAGTAAAAAGATAAATTTGAGATTTCCTCCCCAGTTATCGTTCAACGGAAATAAAATGAATTTGCTCGTGCAAAAATTGAATTCCGACTAACGAATGCAAATTTTAGCGGGATAGGAACTTGCTGATTCAGGTCACCGGCATCCCGTTATGTTAAATAGAAAGAAAAATAAAAAGGAATCAAAATAGAGAAAGCTAATGGCACCTTTAGAGAGCTGAGTGGCGTGGATGAAGCGCGAGTCTGCAGAGAAAGCATTGCTAGGATGGAGCTCAAGTCTTATGCCCCCACTGCTGTCACCTTTGAAAGACTTTAGGCCGTCTGCAATGAGGTAGCTGGTAGTACCGGAGCCCAGCACGATGTTGGCCCCGTCCGTGCTGATGGTCTGTCCAACTGCCGCTGCCGACACTGGAGTGGCGGCCGTCACAGCCACGTTGCTCAGCACCCCAGCAACTGTCGTAGGTCTGTTTTCTCCCGTTAGTTGGTCACGAACATAAGTCTTCATTGAAGTAGGATGTATACGAATAGGCTGACTTGTACCTGCAGTGCGGACACCGCTGAAATTGACATTGCTAATATTGAAAGTCTGTGGGGTGGATAAACCGTTAGGAATGGTAACCGCAACGACAGGAATGCCGTGATTCTTAGTGTTCCCACTAGTGTCTATCTGCACCACACTGTTGAGCAAGTTCAACCCCGGGCCATTTTCACTAATTTTTGCCTTTTTATTCTTGTTCTTAGCAAGGTTATTCGCATTTTTAGAGGCAATGCTCTCGATGTGATGAACACCACGCTTGAGTTGCCCTCCAGCAACAGTTCCCATGATACCGAGACTATTTGCAGCAACTTGAATGTGCCCATTATATCCGGTGCCAACTGTAATGCCATCTTTGCTCACAGCTAGCGCATTCAAAGGCACAGTGGCTTGTAGTTTCCGTGCCAACAATGGTTTAACATTGTTGAGACGCTCTGCCACGGCAGATGACAAAGCTCCCGAAGACGGCGTAGAGATGCCTGTGTGTGAATTGTTGCTGCTCGAGTCGATAACATATTGCGTGGGAGAAGGTTTCTTGAGCGCTGTCCTTATCACGCTCCGAAGCAAGTCGGTTTTGTGTTCCGAGGCCAAGAATCCTCCGAGGCGCCGTGTGTTGTAGGAACAGGTCTGTCAAAAATGAGCCAGTCAGTACAATGATGAAATTTGGCAGCAGTTGCCTTCTGCTACCCATGACTTACGACATACTATATCAAACAAATTTACACACTCAAGTAATATACACCGAAAAAGTGACAGTTTGGATGTCAGTTTCCGTTGCGACCTTTCGCACACGATGAAACTCTGGCTTTTCCATATGAAGCCCAAGAACACCAACAAAGATATTGAGATCTATAGATTATGGGAGATAATAAAGATAAACAACACACAACATCTGGACAAAAAAAAACCCAAAATCGAAGAAGCAACTCACCGCAAGGGGTTGTGGGGGAGTGGTGGAGTAGAAGTTATCAGAATGGACCCTAGGAGGGCGGGCACAGGCAAGGGAAGCGGCCCACTGATACGGGGAAGCAGGGGGGTGGAGGGAGGAAGTAGAGGAGTGGGAGTCCACAGAGTGCTGCTGATGGAGTGGCACTGGAGTGGTGGAGGGAGTAGTGATGCCACTTAAAGATCGCGCCAGTAGAGGGGAACACGAGGGGCCGCCGCCACCACTCGCAGCACCAGCCATGGTTAGGTTCACGCCAGCAACCATGGTAGAGTTAGTGGTGGTAACGCAGGAGGTTGTGGTGGTCGTGGTTGGGGTGGTCACACCTCGTGAGGGGGTACACGCTCCCTGCACAGAGTCAAACACACCACTCTGAATTAGTCACGAAAACGTAGTTTCAACAAAGGAATTTTGGTCATGAACCAAAAAACACTGCGAACATATCCAAACTAAGATCTTTCTCCACTGAATCAAATCACACCCACAAAATTATTCGTTTTCTTTTAAATTAGGAACTAAAATGAAGTTGAGCTACGAAACTTCTAATCAAGATGCAGCAATTTGACAATAATTCTCATTTTTTAAGCATGGTCACTGATGAAACCTCGCAAGTAAATTATAAAGAAGTATAAAGAAGTCCCCAAAGAGGCATGTACATATAATCTATGCGTTCGCGTGCATTTTTCCTGCCTTATTGCCTTCATTGTTTCGCATGAAATTCATTGAATGTTGAAAAAAAATTACCCCCTAAATAATTAGCGCTATTCAGAGGAAAAAAATTACTACCAAAGACGCATTTATCATAAGTTTAAAATAGACACGATATTACGCTTGTTACCGAACAGAAAATAACGAGGACACTGTAAAGACACTTCGACAAGTGGCCACGCATAAACAAAATAGTGGAGAGCATCATGACAGTCACGAATTAGATCTAGCAAATAATATATTGCAACATTGGAACACGCAAGCATTATTATAGGGCAACACAAACCTATAGGTATAACATTACATCTCACCGGCACATTAGAAGACATGGAAGCGCCCTCTCCTGACTTGCCAGTCTTGTTCGCTCGGTGTTCGAAGAGGAGTTCATCAAACTTTTTACTTCGCGAGTTGACTGCCCTTCTCAGAGTGAGGCTATGAGTCTTGCAGGTCAAGGAACGTGTGCAAGGTTTGCCTGTTTCTGCCACCAGTACACCGCAGTGCTTCTCGGGGTTATACTCGCGGTCCTTCAGAGGAACGATCTTACGCGTCTCTCCAACTTTCTTCTTCTTATTAGACTTTTTAGGGGATGGTGTTGAAGGAGTCGTGCTTTGAGAAGGCATATTGTGTATTGGAGTGGTATGGCCCCCACTGCTAAAACTAGACTGAATGGGAGACTGGGTTAAAGTAGGGCTCTGGCTTACTATACATTGATTACTAAGAATACCTGACGGCTTTTTATTGTTTGCAGATGTGATGGGTGATTGAGGTAGACTGATGGGAGTTGCAGCTCCACCTATGACAACAGTGATGCCTTGACTCGTGCCGACATTCTGGCTGACGGTGGCGACTTCTTGTACATTGGAGCCCGTCACCAGCGGTGTCAAGGGAAGGCTCGACACGCTCGATACGCTCAGTGGCGATGCCGCCGCCAGGCTCACTGAGCAGAACGACACGCTAGGAGAGGGCAGTGGGGACGAGACTACCATTGGCAAGTGCGAGTTGGGCTGCATGAAACTCCCTGCCGGCGAATCAAAGGCATTGGCACAGCCGTTCTGGCCCGGTTGAGTAATGGAATTAACGGCATTGGCCAGCTCGTCAGATTGAGAAGCGTCCGACATGCGTAGTTGATCTGACTGCTGGTCCAAAAGATTTGTGTTCCTGAAGCCTGAAGGCTGCAACCCTGAAGTAGAACTATCACCACCAGAGTCTAGCACAGGCATACTCAATTGATCGTTGCTAAATTGAACTTGAGAAAGACCACCGCTACTTGATAACGGATTGGAAGGGAAGTTGTCAGAATTTAGTAATGAAGAGTCAGAGAATTGTACATTTTGATTATCAGAAAAATAAACTAAAGAAGAATTGTTCGGTAGTAAGGAAGGATCCGATGAATCAGGCGTGGCATTCAACACGGCATTCAAGTCAGATTCACTTACAGTTGCCAGCAAATCTGCTTGTATTTGATTAAGAGTTTCCACAGACATGTGCCCAATTGGAACAGGTACAGAGCCCATGTTGTTACTATTATTAGCATTTGTGCTGCCCATTTGAGAGGTGGTGTTTGACGCCCGTCTCGGAGCTGACGTATTTACACTAGAATGAAGATGGGAGAAATCGTTGCTATTGTTGGCTAAACCAACCGATGAGTTACTCAAGCCGTGATTTGGACCAGGGGAGCTGTGAGGCAACTGTGAGCTTACTCCCAGTACAGTGGAAGAGCTCGAGTGATGCCTCCGTCCTGCTAACCCTTGAGCCTCGACGATATCATGAGCTGGCATGGCGTTGGTCGATAAGGAGTGCATCGAGCGAGATCTCGAATTGAGCTGCTGAGACGCAGCGAGCGCTTCTGCTTCTTTCTGAAGCATGGCTGATATTCTCTTGACTTCTTCTTCTTCGGCATTGTTGACGGCAGGGGGAGTAGCGTGAAGCTGAGGAGTGTTTGAGTTGTTGCCACTGTCGCTCCGGCTGCTGTCACTCATTTGATTATCCATGGAAATCATGACACCAGATGGCGATATAGAAGACAAAATACCACAAAAATCGTTATTACTCCCATTACTCATGTTAGCATTCATGGAGCTCGGCCTGTTTGTGCTTAGAGCGCCATGGTTAGACGTCATCCCCGAGCTCCCTACACTAGGAGGCCCAATGCTTCCGATGCTAGGAGGACCAACACTCGGCGGCCCCACACTGGGTGGCCCCACCGAGTGCGGCCCTACACTCTGAGGCTCCACACTCAGAGGCCCGACACTGAGCTGCCCCGTGTAGTGCGGCGAAGGATTAAGCATCGAGTTGCTGTCGAGGGAGAGGTCAGGCAGTGACGGTTGGGTTTGATTAAGAGGATTGCTTTCAAGCGTTAACGCTTGGCGACAGGTCCCATCACTCAGGAGGTTTGGCAGTAGTGACGAGGAAGGTACGAGGGACGGAGAAGCAACTTCTTGCGGACTATGGAGAGCTCGCAGTCTGCTGTCGAGACTGTCCTCGTCATCTTTGGATAAACTGCATGGAGATGGCGAAGGAAAATCCAACACTGGAGAGACGACCGTTCTCGAAGGATTAGTTCTTCCAAGTTCACTATTACCCTCACTATAATCGAGACCATTGCTAATACCTAAACCTAGTTTATTGCTAATAGTACTATTACTTCCATGACTGTTACTACTGCTACATCTGGTGGTGCCCCGGCAACTGAGAGAATTAGACAAAGAACCATGAGAAATTCTCACGTTGGGGCAGTTTGAATAAGGCAAAGAATTTGAAACCTGAGGAGCTGATCTTCCTACTGCACTCCCATTCTCAAACAAAGAATAACTTGACGAGTTTTCTGGCACTGCTCCATCGAGGGCAGCTCTTAAATCAACATAACTGTCGGGGTTATGGCTTGATAAATTAGAAGAAATGGATTCATGCTTTGTACGTCGTGTGCTGGTGGCCACTGCAGCGAGGGAGCTAGGCAAGACCCCAACAGGGGGCAGATCAGAGGTCTGGCCAGGAGTACTGTACAAAGACTGACTGGAACTGGGGTCCCTTCTGTCACCGATCACGAATGCTGACGTGGGACTCCTTCTTGGATTTTTCTCTAATAATCTCTTGAGCGTCTTGTTTGAACTGCTGTTGTTGCCTACACATGATGACACGTCACTGACGCAGTCTTCTGATGCCTCGATCTGCTTGCTCTCATGCCTGCCAGACAAATGCGGTGGCCCAACAAATGAGGACGTGGTGGCAGTGGTGGTCGCAGAGACTGCATCACAAGGCTTGTCAGATGAACTTAAATACACCTTGTCTATGCCGTGTTGTTGTTCTGAAAGAAAACCGGTAATGAATTAACAAGACTCTGCACATCACACATGAATGAAGTATAAAATTGTCCCACTTAGAATGCCTTTTCCGAAGAATGTAACAATGTTATGGGAGGTAAAAGTACCACATCAGTCGGCAAAACCTAATTTTATCAGTTAATCTACAATAAGCTAACTGCTGGTCACTGTAAAATAAACTTTGAATAATATTAGTACATCAACACTTCAGGAAATTTTCCTGTCGTATATGTTTTTCGAAAATGTGACTATTAAGAGTTACATCCCTGACTATCCAGCCACATGAAGCCTGACAGTAGCTGACTCGAAAACAACACTGACACTTTTGACAGGTCCATACCAAATTTTTACCCACAGGTTTGCACATTGAAGTAAAGAGATAAAACTTCTGAGCAGATAATTAGAGCATAGAGAGCACAAGTCTAACCAACTAAGCTGGTGCACAGACAATAATCCACACATCCACAGACCAAATAAAACTGTATGATACCTTAAATGTTCTTGCCAATTATTTTGTGCTCAGAAATTTATTCAATTTTACATGTTCATGAAGGCACACAGTATGGAAATTTCAGTTCTTATGAAGTCATCATTTATTATTACATGCACAAGTGAATAGGAAATATTGTCAAAAAATTCAGAACAAACGAACGAATGACCAATAGTTATTTTTGAAGTCTAAATTTCAAGGAACAGAAGATCAAAATAAATTAGGTATCATGGTTGAGCCACACTTAGCATCAAAGAAACACTATTTTATCTTGATTTTGATATATGGTCACAGGCTATGAGCAGCAGTGGCTCAACTGTAATGCAGTATCTGTACTTAGTTTGCTAGAAATTATTTTTCCAAAAATTGCTAAACATCACTGTGACATGTGTCCTCTACAAGTAGGAATGTTCTTAATTTTAAACACAAAGTATATTTTTATAGACATGTATTAACTTTGACTGTAGTACTACAGGTTCAACTAAGAAAATTGACACACACCTCAAGAAAAATAGCAAATCCAAATTCATACCTATGTGATGCTTGAGAGCTTGCGGTTTAACAGAGACTCCACACAGGTCACATACAACGAGGTAAAAATCCTCCCACACTGGACAGTATCCATACGTCGCCATGTCTGGAACAATAAAAACACGAGGTCATAAATTGAAAGATGGTGCAACTATACCATAGCATTATGGAAAATAGTACAAAAAAGTCCAATTATTTCCCTATTAATCAGAGAAAGGTACATTTATCATGAATATCAAATCACTGCAAAACAAACTAAATTTTAACTTAAACAAGCTTCAGAGTTACATTGTGTTTCAACTGATGCACCTACATCACAACTGGTCAGGAGCAAGGGATGGGCACTAGTTGGATGTCATTGACTGCACTAGGCCAGCTTTTGACTGCTTATCTTTGCAATTTATTCTCTGCAATACTCTACCTAAATAATAATGTAAATTAGCCAAGCATGAAACCTGTGTGGGGAAAATTTCCCCACAGATTCTTCTGGGAGTCACCGAGAGGATGGAACTATATCAGGACCGCTCGACCTGGACGAAGGTCATGGGGCGGAGCGGGATCCGAAAAGAGGGAGCAATTAGAGGAGAGGTGTAGCGGGGTAAGGAACGCGGCGTGTACCCAGCTTTGACAGTCGAGATTACCGTGGAGAAGTCTTCCAGCAACGGAGGGGCATTCCGATTCTGTCCGTGCAGCCCATCTGAGGTTCTGACGTGGACCACTTACCTAATTTCTCTAATTTCTTTGCATGATTCTGTATTACTTTTGAGTGAATGAGATTAGTTTACTTTATTAACTCTGTTCGTCTTCGCTTAGCGAACAGTCTTATTAGCTTCTTGACGTTGTTAAGAGTGGTTTGCTCTCCTGAAATGGGTTATACCTGACCCAATTAGAGCAAACCTATTTGATCTATTAAAACTTGACTATTAAGCTGGCGCTGGCCATTCTGAACTAACACATTAACCATTAACAATTTCTAAGTCGTAAGCTCTTGCCTCCTCTTGAAATTTATCTTTACCCTTCTCCACTCGTCTAGACGTCGGATCTGCACACTGGAGAACTAAATTTTCAGGTGCGTATTACTGACATTTCTACCGTGCTATGAACTCTAATAATGTTACTTATTCTAGATGGTTGGCGTCGCACTTCATATCCTATTTTATTCCCTTTCAGTATTCCACCTGCTGTGCCCTGGTCGCTTCGCGTTGGAATCGGCTGCAGGGTTTCATAGCTGGAACTCTAACTTGTAACGGGTCTACGCTCCGGGTTGCGTGCGCTGGAGGTGACGACCTGGAGCCGCTTCTTAAGTTGTTGTATTGGCGATNAAAAGCGTAGTTAGATATTGAAGTTATAATTTTAATTTGAGTTAAGTTGCAGTTCTATGCGGAGACTGTTGTTGGGCATTTGAATAAAATTTTGAAACATTGTTTAATAAAACAACTTTTCTTTATTCCTATTGTTGAGAAGTTAATTAACAGATTCTCAAGAAAAGGGTGTGGAAGCTGGAAAATTCCATAATATACCTTGTTACTTACACACCTAATGGAAGTTAACACGGTAAAATTTAGCTTAATATATACCTTATTACTTACCTAATGGAAGTTAGCTCAGTAAAATTTAGCTTAATATATATCTTGTTACTTACACACCTAATGGAAGTTAGCACAGTAAAATTTACCCTAACTTATACCTTGTTACTTACACACTTAATGGAAATTAGCACAGTAAAATTTAGCTTAATATATACCTAGTTACACATCTAATGGAAATTAGCACAGTAAAATACTGAATTATCCTTTCAAAGAGTTACAAACTGGGCCATTCTGAAGAGGCCCTCATGAGAAATATGAAGGAAGCATTTTGAATTGGTATGTCAGGAGAGTCAGAGATGGTCTTTAAACTTTTGACACCTACCTCACACTCATAACAATAAACCCAATTGAAGAAATCATAACTCATAGGAATACAAGAGATTATAAATAGAATACTCTTAACAATTACAAAACAAAATTTATTTCACAACTGAAAAATTTGGAATCAACTCCCACTTAGTCCTGAGAGCAATAAGCTGAAGGAAGAAACTAGACTCTTCTCTGAATAATTTGCATATTTATAGAATATACAATTACATTCCTTTAATCCTTTACAGTTCAAAAGCACCAAATGGTCCAGTTTCATAGATCATATGTATGCTACTAGTTTCCCAAAAAATGCTGAATGCAGTCTTATTGAATATATTCATACATGAGGCTGTTGGTAGTTTATCATAGAGCCAATACAGCCATATCACCAAAGTTTTTGGGATGCAAAATGTTAATAAAGAAGAGGCACTCCTACAAGAAAATATAAACAAACAATAATCCATAACAAAAATAACACTGAATGAATCTCTACAAATGGTACACAGACTATAGCTAGCTTGCTGTTTGACTTGAACACCTATAGAGAAAGACATAAATGATGAGAAGCAAGTGATTTACCACAGTATCTTCTTTGAATATAACATCAGCCTATGTGAAGAGTATAGCATCAGCCTATGTGAAGATTGTAACATCAACCCATGGGACGAGTATAACATCAGCCCATGGGAGGAGTATAACATCAGCCCATGGGACGAGTATAACATCAGCCCATGGGACGAGTATAGCATCAGCCCATGGGACGAGTATAACATCAGCCTATGGGAGGAGTATAGCAACAGCCTATGTGAAGAGTATAGCATCAGCCTATTGGAGGAGTATAACATCAGCCTATGGGACGAGTATAACATCAGCCCATGGGAGGAGTATAACATCAGCCTATGGGAGGAAATTTATAGGTAAAATTACTTGCACTTGCTGTACACAATGAGACAAAATTTCAGCAATTGGGTCCATGCAAATACGCTAGCATTTGTGTGCCTCATGAATGAAAGAGAAGAGATTGATTGCTTATTTGAAACTCTCAGGTTTGCAATCATCTGTTGATATTAAATCCAAATTTACCAATTTAATTTTTTTGAAAAACTATGACGCATAAAGAATTAAAGTGGCTCAAATGCAGCATACTGACATTAGTGATTGACATTGAAAAATGGTTGGTCATGCTTCTGGGATTGAGATATTTAGTGCATTTACTACATTTACTTTCTATCCAGTCATTCACACAGGAAAACTATGTTTAAACTTTTGTCACCTCTAGTCTGAACAAAACAATTAATTACATGCTTCCCAAATATTTTTTAGGAAAAGATCAGATACACAAAAACAAATATTATTTTGTAAACATGAAATGATTGAATTTTAAATGACATCTTAGAGCAGGGAAATGAGAAGTTCCATGAACATTTCCTTCACTGCCACCATCTGCGGAGAATTTCCTTTTCCTGTTCACTGTAAGTAGAGCTGTTATTTTGGTGTCACTAAACAGAATTGTTTTCAGTGGTAAAAGGGACTTTCAAATGGTATAAAAGTAATGAAAATTGACACATAAAGACATTTAAACTGTTATTAAATTATTATAAGGTAATGATAAAACCTCAAGAAAAATTGTGGCCACATTGTACAAGTTCTGCTCTCTACCAATGTGCATTTATTGGGTGCCAAATTAAACAATTCTATCATGACCTATAGTCACCAGGAAGATGCACAAGAATTGGAGACAGTTTTTACAATGTAATAATAATTTTCACAATAATAGCTGTTTAAAATCATTTTTAATTAGGTTTCCAGCACTCAAAACAAAAATTAGTGCCCAGTCTTACAAAGCTGAAAGCTCCACATTGAACAGAAACCTGTATGTGGTTAGCAGCTGCAGCCCGGCCATAATGAAGTTAATGTTAGCTTAGGTAACAATAAGTTTGTTTCATCAATTTCACTAATTTGGTCATATTGTAATGTACCTAATAACAGTAGTCAAAACTTGCAAAAATGTATCCCTAATTTCACAGAGCTTACATTACAATGGTCTATTCATATAGGAACAGTTAGAGTATCTCATCATATAACTTCATTCCTGATTCTATACCTTTCAAAGTTAGAAGTCCATTGTTTAGAAAAAATCCTATCTATAACTATCAAAATAAAAACTATGATGAATAAGTTGCTTAGTCCAAATGGCTGCAGTGATGTAACAATGAACCAATACATGAGTTACTGATGTTTTTTACACAAAATAACTTTTTCATATTTTTTATTCATAGAGGTACATTTCATTTCCTGGTCAGTCCCAACAACCTCATTTTTCAATAACTAGCTATATCTGGCTACTCCACTTGACAAACTGAATTATAAAATTTAAACAGTACTTTTGGCTAAAAAAAATATGCTAATTGTGTGACTGAACATCAATTTAAAATTATTAAGTACAAACAGAAATATCTAAAATTGATTATTACACTTCATTGCTTCTTTAACTTTTGTCCTTGAAAAACACACAAACAATAGGAAATCATGGCTCAAACATATTAATTTACAATTAAAAACATACTCAACGCAGCAAACACGCAGTGACAATTTACGCATGAAACCACTCACCTTCCACGCTGAATAAACCTTCTGTATCCTTCTGAAAAATGTTTCTTTGTCAATGTGAATTGACATGATGAAGGCCTTACAAAATTAACGAGTCAGCAACTATAAACGCTTTCGCTGCCTCCTCTTGAGCTAAACAAAACAACAGCGTTCGCGGTTCAAAGAAACTTGTTCTTCGTCTTCACAAAGAAGTAGTCTAGGAAATTCATAATAAAATTTTGTATGAAATGAAAAACACAAAGAGAAAGTACTTCAACGAAGCAAAATTCATGTCCAAGGAAATATTATTATGTTTCTTTCTGGTAACAAAAAAATAGTCAGTTATTCAGGTGAGAACAAAATTATTAGGGAACATCTATGACTCCAAGTAATAATTAGAATCATTAGGAAACATCTATGGAAAAGTACTGGAACACGTTGATGAGGAGATAGATCTTGGTTTGACGATGGGCTCCGCATTGAGGTTTGAGCAACATATATTGAACAAAATTAGGACTGCATATTTTATGATGAATCTCATCCTACGTGTCTTATCCTATGGGAGCCCTAATATGTTCAAGCTTCCCTAATGTGTGGGCTCCAAAGCGTACTGGCAGCGTGATGGACTCGTAACCGAAAGGACCTGGGATCGAGTCTCGGCTCAGTCAAAGCATTTTCATGTAAACAGAGAATACTTCCCTTGGAAAAAGAAGATTAAACCACACATTCTCCACATCCCTCTGTAGCATGCGGTAGCATGACATTCCTAGCCAGTCAATTTTGAATTTAAGTTAGAGATAATAAATCGTTAATGTAATTTTAAAATTCTCGTATATCCACCATCAAAGAGTGTTCAAAATTTAAACGTTATTTTTGGACGGCATTTTACATTAATTTAAACTTGTTCAAAGTATTTCATTAGGAAATTATTTTTAATTATTTTACAATCAAGTCGGAATTAATTATTTGGTTATGAACCATTTCATCCGCGATAACAGCACATTACCGTCTTGCCGTCATCTTGTCATTCATTCGATCAACTTCGTGGTAGACGCAGTGTAAGA
>VOMN01110563.1:0-20601 GCA_014899125.1 Orchestia grillus
TGCCTGTACCCTCATGCCTGTACCCTCATGCCTGTACCCTCATGCCTGTGCCCTCATGCCTGTGTCTCATGCAAATATCCTCATGCCAGCACCTGCTTCAGGACTAGTAGCTGCCTTGCACCCTAACTATATTGTAATTATCTTTGCATCCTTTTGCGCTTCTTAAGCGCATCTTCGCCCTCGTAAGCTGTCAACGCTGTCAGTGCCCCCTTGAGCTCCTGGCCTACATGATGCCCCATTGAACTTTCAATCTTGCAAGTGTTTTGTTTAATTTTCCTCTCTGTCAGTTACCCTTTTGAGCGTGTGGTCCTGTCAGCGACTCTTGGACTTTTTGTGAGAGTTCTTTTGAACCTTTAGTCTTGTCAAAGCCTTGTGTAGTTTTTATTCTGGTCCACGTTCTCTGAAACGTTTAGTTTCGTGTGTGCCCTCTAGAATCTGTCGTCTTTATGGGCTAAATGATTATTATATTACAGCATACGTAGAGCGTCAGGGTCTTGGAGTTTTGTTTCTCATGCGTTATCTTAACTTACGCCTTCTTTCATTCTAATGTATTTTTTTCTTGTTCGTAAATTGTCACGTCTTGAGTTTTGGTTGTTATGGAAGGGCCGATTGGAACATTTGCCTCTCCAACTGATGTTCTTTCGGCATTTGTGCTTAAGTACGAGCTTCTTTCGTGGCTGTTGTACCGAGCTGAAGCCTCCTGTATAACTCATAGATGCTTTACAGTGACCTCGAGTGCTGCAATAGCTGTCACAGAATTGAGTATCGCAGTCGACCTTCACGAGTGAACGCTAGAGCAAAAATTTGGTTAACCGAGTTTGACATCGGCTTCGTGTGAATGATTGGTGAGTAGAATCAGCAGCCGTTCAGATCGTACAATTTTTTAACATGGTTTCACTCGAGTTTACGTCAAGTAATTTTACGAATTTGTGCAGACATTTATTAGATTTTTTATTGCATGTATAAAACGACGTCACTTTTGTTGGGAAGTGAGTGAATCCTATTATTTTTACGGTCATACAAGAAGTTTCCTAATTTTTGTACGCTGAAATCCTAGGTTCATTAACACTTATATTCAGCGTCGGGGAAGATAAAACAAAACTCCCCTACTTTCAATATCAAGAGTTTCCATGATCTCAGTGCACAGTATGCAGCATCGAGATGAATTTTATTAGTAAGGTATTGTAAAACGTAATACCTCTGCATGCGTGCTGCGTTACTGCAAGCATTTTACGGTTACTTTTTAGATAATATTTTCAGTTGTTCGACTTATTATTATCAATACTTTGATGCCTGCAAATGCTGTATTCACTGCTTATTTTAAAAGAGTGACTCCATCGCACCATCATCTGCTTTGTTTGGACGTAATGACTTTTACTCGAGAGCGCTCCGGGTACTAATGAGTGAGCCATAAAATGATTTAATCAACATCCAAATATTCGCATCAATTTGTTTTTTACTTTTTATTCTACTAGGTAGCAGTACTAGGCGTCGGGAAGTTTGCAGTCTGACTGATATAACATTCGACTGTGTTTGGTATTAATTAAAGTCATGTTTTGCCGATTCTTGTGGCAGAAATTAATCATTTCAATGAGAGGTTGTTTCAAACCTTCCACGTAGAAAAGGTTACAAACTTTTCATCGTACTACTTTGGCAGAGGCTGCGAGGGGGTTAGCTATTAACAAAAAGGCTTTCATTATATGTGGACGCAGGCGACGATGCACCTGTTGCTAGAGAACATGTTTGTTACGTTGCACGCTCTGCTGCAGCGGCGTCCAAACAAACGCCCGCCCATGCCTCACATGACACCCAAACAGGCACTCCCGCGCATACAGCTCTTCTCTCAAACAAGTCGCTCTCATCTCGCCTGCTCGCCCAGGATCAAGTAAAGCATCAAGTTCCTACTTTAACTTGCAAACGAAAAAGTTAATGGTCAAGTTACATAATCACATAAAAATGAAGGCGTTCTCGTTTACGCGTGAAAGATTAGGGATGACTAAAATTGACGTCTATGTTTTAACACATTCGCTATGCCAGACTCAAATTTCTTACTTGGCTGGAAGGAGCGGGTGTCTATTCTTAATACTCGATGTCCTTTTTTTTACACCAGTGATCTGCTTTTCAAATACAAAAATTTATTTTTTTTATGAAAAATGTATGACACGGTAGTCGAAGGTAGTATCTCGATTCGAGGTACCATGAACGATCGAGTCGCTCCAGTGAAGGAGTACGTAACCGACGCGGCGCAATACGAAGCACAGCTGTCGTTCATGTGTGATTCATTGATATCGTAAGTGTTGGCGAGTTGGCCTACGACATTTTCATTTTATGTCGTGTTATCCAGCGCGCGATGGATAAATTTACTAGCGTAGGGGACAGCATTCGTTGATTAGACTTCACTTCAGTTGAGCCAGCCCTGAAGCTGCCGGAGTCTAAACAATAAATAGTAATGCTACAGAAATGACAGGAATATTTAAGTGAACCAAATCCGTGAAGCAATTGTGTTACGTAGTCAATCAGCTTGCTAATACGACGCTTTATTGACCGAGTATTTAGCTCTCTTCGCTTGTCTTCAGACCACCTGGACTATGTTTCTCAAAGCTTTACTTTTTGTTTCTACTTCAATTGATGGAATTAGGAAAAAGTAACTGTACACCTTTAATTCAATTTAGACGAATCTAATTACTATTCGCTAATTTTTCGCGCAATAATAGGTAGGGAAAACAAAAGCAGAGATGCTTTTCATAAATTATATTCTTTTTAATTTATGAGCTTTTTCATACTTGAGTACTAAAACTGTTACGCTGAAATTGAGTTTTCACATAAATTTTAGTAATTTTTTCCATCACTGCTAAAATATGTTACTCATTAATAAAAGCATAGAGTAGAACTTCACGTGAAATTACGCCATCGTTATCATTTTGCTAGGGCGTCTCTGTAAGAATTACATCGTCTAAACAATGAGTTACAAATAATAAATCTCACAATTCAAAACTCCAATTATAAATTTTAGTTATTGCACCGTAGGTCACACGTGTATTACACAAATTTAAAGATCGAAATCAAATGAAGGGGCCCGGATGAGTGTTGCCATAAATTATGTAGGGTTTCGATTGAATAATTTAAGGGTGTAAAAGTCAATGGTATTTTCATTAAGGGATTGTTAAAGTTCATGAATATGCAACACTTCTATAATTTGAACATATCCTTTCCTATCAACTTTGTATAATACTCAAGTATTAGGCTACAGGTCATCATTAGTGGGCTAACTACTATGGTGAATGCCTAAGTGATTATAGAGGGGACCTTGGTATCCATGGGCATTTAACCGTAGCTTGAGGGTCATTTTAGTCAAGCCAATATTACAGTTACTGAGGGACTTGCATTCTCCCATGTTACAAACAAACTGATGTGCTACATTGGCTTTCTCCAGACTACTGACCGCTGATCTGGAAGTTTTATTCTTCACATGGAGATTGCTGGTTTTATGGTTTTTGTAAAACAACTCGTAGATTTTTATTTTTATTCAGTTCTCAATCGATTACGTAAGAGATTTTGTTATATTTTTGAAAACGAGCTCATTGATTTCATAATTAAAATGCATTTGATATTCATAAAATATACAGATATTGCGAGAATAAAGCCTATTGATGTTATCGTTTTTAAGAATCCGATCAAGAAATCTTTTGATCTTATCATCGAATAAGGTATTGGGGAAAAATGTTTATTAGCAATCGTTTGATTCGAAGTATTTCAGAATCACAGTTCGACTAGGTACTCCGTACTGTATAAGCTATATTTAAAAGACTATTAATAGCTCCTTCCTTATACTCCTGCGCAGCATAACATTTATAATGAATGGTTTCATCAGCATGGAAAGGCCTTGTGTACTCGAAGCTTCAACCATTCGAAGTTTCGACCAATGCGTCAAAAAAGAACATTTTTCCTGTACACTGGTTACGTGCGCAAACTTCAACACTAAGTTATTTTTTATGGAATTTTCTGAAACCTCCAAATGGTCAATTCTCTCCACTTCTACAAATATGCCGTCGACATATCTACACGCCACTGACGGTTTAACATTGTAGTAATTGCCGTATTTCTCAATTGACTCATAAAATTTAGTAAATGTTGACCTCAAAGGGGAACCCACGGCCACACCATCAGCTTGGCTTAACATTTCCCCATTGGTGTGATGAAAAAGTGTTTCAGTTGTACAGATAGAAAGTGGTTCTTTCATAAGGCTCTTATTCGGGCCTCTACATTGGAATTCGATTTTTTTGTGGATAAACATGTGATGTGCAGTGCAGTAACTGAGACTGTATAAATGAGATAAAGACTTGAAGATAAAGATATGAAGGATCGTGGAAGAAATCTTGATAATTTCAGTCCATATATATATATATATATATATATCTGAAGCACCAAATTCTTACAAACACTGGGTGACCTAATAACCAGTACTTATAGACTCGGATGTTCTGTTTTAATTAACACAGCTGTTCATTGATATTGATATATACAAGTCTGGTGCGTCAAGGGGACCGTCCCATAACTTTTTTGCATTCATGAAATTTTTCCGTTTTTGTACTTATATCATCCAAGAGTGTGTACTGCATAATGTGACAAAGTTTCGTGCAAATCGGACGAGTTGGAACGGGGTGGAAAAGAGAGAGGAGTGGAACACTTCAGACGGTCTAGAAGTGGAACAATTTGGGCACTTAGTTATGTTTTTCTGTTATATTGTTGTATAATATGCATTTATAACTGTATTAGAATGTATAACAGAAGTGTATTAGGAGGCGTAGGATTTTTTATTTATAGATTTTTTTTTAATTTTCTTGTTTCCAGTAGCTAATAAAGATTTGTATCACAATATCCCGGATATCCCTGTTTGATATCATTACTTACATATACTATTCCACGCAGTGAATTTATCTACACAACCAACTGCATCGACCTGGAGTGCCTATTTGACGATTTATCGGCCTTTGAAAGTGAGTGGTTCCTCCTCGCAACCACTTCCCGAGCCCAAAAAATTCTGGCGCGGAACATTCAGGCATGCCGCGGGGGCTCACAAGAGTGATATAAAAGCCAAGGAGGTGATTCTTTACGAATTTTTTATTCATTTATATTGCATAACAGCATTAGGAAGCGTATTTATGACTATATAGATATGACTCTCCTGTAAAATTCGAATTTTTTGCATTTGAATGACAAAAACATCTACAGTTTTAGTCGTATGTAAATGATGTATAACTCACTCGATAGGAAACTTAAATGCGCATAGAAACTGTGTGAAAGAAGATTAGTTTTATTGCGTATGAAAAAAATACAGACCTCAGAGTGAAAAAACTTAGCAAAATTTCAATTTTTTAGAATTTTTCTCACAAAAATTAGAGTAATTGATATCATCATTAAAGTCCGACAAAGATTATTGTAAGCATTGAGACGCATCAAATAAGACCTTTTATCTCTCTCTAGTGCAAATATTGTGGGTTTGTTACTTTTTTAAATTTCTTTTGAAAATTTCGTTTTCTCGCAAGAAATCAAAAATTCATCACAAGCAAAATGTCTGCCTTTTATCGAGTTATACGTGTGCCAAATTTGAAGCAAATCCGTCCCATAGGGGAAGCCATAGATCAAAAATATGACGGTCACCTTCATCAGAATTTAAATAAAATCTAAATAGTACGGATTAGTGCATCTGGTATGAAAACGATACCCGGGAGTGAAGGGCACTTCACGGCCGACTACATGTTTTTTGGGACACCCTGTAGGATCAGCAGTAGCTGTATTGGCGACTTGAGAGCGGGGACTCTTCTGTACATTCATTCATATATCCCGCAACTCTGGGAATATTCATCACCGGTAACCTGGTCTAAATTTTTTCACCAGACCTTGCACGAGCGTAACCATGCATAATATTTGGCCACCCAAGCTTTCGGCATTTTCACTGCCTTGCGATGGGGCGGCGGGAAGTTAAACTGGAAATCTGGGCTCTGAATAATAATTTTAAATCAGGCGTTGAGAGAAGCGCCCGCCCCGCGTCCTCACGCGTCTAGGAACGGACGCCTCGGCCCAAGTCCTCCTGTGGTCACGTCACGAACATTTATGTAGTGACGCGCCTCAGCCCGCCATTCTTGAGCTCCATCGTGACCCTCCCTCCTCACCTCCCTTGTCTCCCTGCACAACAGGTTGCTGCTGATGGAGTACGGGCACCAAGCATGGATCTTTTCAGCCACGAGCACTGAGATTCTTTTCAGTCGCGTCACCGAGCGTCGCCGCACGGAAAAGCTCCTATGTACCGTGGCGAGCTTGGCGTTTTTCAGCCACTGGCACAATTATTTTCAGCTACTGGCACAATTATTTTTCAACCAGTGACGATTTTTTTTTAGCTACGGGTAGCGAGCATGGCTATTATCAACCACGAGCGATTAGACGCTAACAGCGACGCATTTTAATCCTTAACACCAACGCGCACTAACGATCAGAACGCTGGAGACAGAGCGGGAGGCTGGAGACAGAGCGGGAGGCTGGAGACAGAGCGGGATGCTGGAGACAGAGCGGGACGCTGGAGACGCAAACGACTCCGCTGGAGTCCAGCCCGCTGTGGGACGAGAGTGGCGCATTCTCTCTGCTTCCGCGGGATGTTTCAGCCGGGCTTTCTTGTTTGAATTCTGGCGAGAGGCCGCAGAATCGCTGGCAAAGCTGGACGGACTTCGCAACGCTGGGGTGGCGTGGGAAGAACCAACACAATGGACATGCGAGGAAGCCTTTCTTCCTTGTATGAAAGAACAGAAATGTCCGACAACTTCTCAGTTTCTGACAAGACAGCCTTTTTAATTCGTTCTAGAGACTTCAAAGTTCAATGGTTTTTGAAACTCCAACTGAAATGCGAACCCCAATATTTTATATCTCTGAAATTCCATTTTCATCTGGTCGCAAATTCCACAGTCGTACGTTGTATTATAATTAACAACATGCGTTACCGATAGATGACCTCCGAATTAAGTCGACTGGTACTTAATTCTGAGTAATGATTACTCGTTAATCAAATTGTTAGTGATGTTTTTCGTAATTACGTCTCAGTGCATACACTATTATTCTCATCTATGGTACTAAACTGAAATGAAAGCATTCAAACAATTTTGTAAGTTTTCAGTTTGGCTGTTTAAACTGCATCTGTAAACGTACGTTAAACTGTCATATAATACAAGACAGTTGGTATGCAGATCGTGCTGTGGTATATCAGGTTAAAATAAGAATGATTTCTGGTTCTAATTTCAAATATATGACAAGCAATATTATAGAAATGAAAAAGTCTAAATTCATGATATTGATTTAACATGAAAATAATTTCAATTGATTTCAAGAATCTTACTTCATGTGCTGAGAATCTAAGGAATGCCAAGTGTGTAAATTCATTTTTTATGCTAAGTATTGACCTTTTTTGACCACCTCTCTCAAGTGAATGTGAGACAATCCTAATGGTGATGAACTTCCCTAAACAAGTGTTAATCCGAAGCAGCCAAGTCTTCAGCATAACGAGACTGAAGCGTCCTAACGAGTTCGCCCAGTAGGACACTGCAGTGCAGTCCTATGGCCTGTGTTGAATTGTACTGCTCACTTCCTAGAAGAAGCGACGGGATTTTCTGGGGCAACATCGAACTCGTCGGACAAGGTGTTTTAGGTGACCTTCGTCGGCTCATCTTCTACACTCAAATCAGGACTTCAAAAAAGAATGAGAAAAAATGTGTGTCTTTGAATGAATTAAAACATTTCTTCAGTAATCTTTTACTACAAACGTAGAGGTCGGTACAAATGAATATTTATGTAAGTATACATTTTTGAGTGCTTATGTTTGATCATTTGAAATCTGTAGACTTAGTTACTCGTTGTAGAATTTCTAATCAATAACAGCTAAGAATTTTCATTTCAATAACTGCGATGTAAAGATATATTTGAGAAAATCCGTCGTTCTTTTCATTTCATCTTGATACATTCAGCAAAATGCTTAATTTCTTTTGTAGTGGTAAATTATAAATGTGTGTGTAAGCTAGTGATGAATGCAAACATTTATTTTGTTTTGCAGAGTAAATTTGGTGCTTTTTCCGGGAGATATCTTCCGAGTACTGCGACACTGGAATACCTGTTTAAAGTTGACATTTGTTCAATTCGCTTATTCCGTTTAGTTCTCATGGGGGCTTCACATACACTCAGGCACAGAGAACTGCATCGTTGTGCTACCTCCTGGTGAGAAATTTCTGCCCCGGCTGACGGTCGGAACGAAAGCTGTTCACAACGAAAACGGGGCTTTGGCTTTTATGAATCGTTAAGTGACTCACACGGTCTACCTACAGAATTCACGCTTCGATTTGCATTGCATAATAGTCGTACATTTAGCTTGGCCAATCTTAAAATTGTATATAAAATGATGATGGAGTTGCTTCGAATAGAGTATTGCCATTCAGTTCTCAATATCTACTTAGAGTTTATGTCTGATGTATAAATTCGTAACGCCCACGAGCGATTGGGTCAGCTCTCAAGATGCTGTTTACCTTACATAGACGTAGCGTTTGAGCCGCAAGTGTAATGCCAAAGTAAACAATGCGTGACTTGCGCTTAACCCTAGCCTAAAGTTAGTTGAAAAATGTTCATTATTAAAATTTGAATTACCATGGTCTGAAGTTGGCTAGAAAATGTTGATTATTAAAATTCGAAGTACTCTAGTCTATCATCGAATATAAAATGACATCTTGCGTGTGAAAGTGTAATTTTAAAATGAATCACTTTATGTTTAAAATTTTTTGTTGAGGATCGAAACCCCTGTGCAGCACTGTAACTGTAAGAGGAGTCTTACTCTTATTAGAGAGTTACATGAACTCCTTCTTATGAAGTACCCACATACTATTGCTTATGAACACATGCACGTTTTACAGACAATTTACAAGTTTAATAGGTACATGAAGCATAAAAAGTGTTTCGTTTTGGTAGTGATGCATAATACTCCAACTTTGATTCCTTATTACTGAAAATATTTCGTTTGGAACATACCAAGCGTAAAACCCGCATATTCCTTTATACATTAAATTAATTCAAAATAAATGAACGCTTTCTTAATATCGCCAAGGAATTCATTAAAGATGTTTTTCTTTAAGAAGTCACGATGATCTAAGAATTTTATCAAATCCGCTACGGAAAACCGACGTCTTTCACCACGTATTCATATCTGAATTGAATCGTCCGCGGTGTTCAGACGGCGACGTAAGTGCCGCCCTAGCTGCTGCGTGCTGTGGTTGTCTGCTGTTAGACTCTTTAGTTCCTTGCACGCTGTTTTTGACATGCGTAAAGCTGCTTTCGTGACATATGCAGTCCATAGACCAAATAAAAATTCGTTGTTTTTGGCTCAAAAGCATTGAATTCTATATAAAAGGTATCCGAAACCTGGGATAGGAAGTGTTGACACAGATGATGAAGTGGGACGTTAAAACGTTTTAGTTACGTTAATTAAATTAAAAACAAGGAAAACTTATTTCACGACGTGAGGATTGAACCTTACAGTATATAAATCACCACATGCTGACAGTGGAAAATTGAACTACAACAAAAAAAGGGACGCTTGCCATGTAGCAAATTCAGATGGATCTCCATGCACGCAATTCCTAGACATAGTCTCCAGCTTGAGTACTCTAAAGTTTCTAAAAATATAAGGGTAAACGAAGAAAACTTACCCCGTACTATAGGGGCTGATGATATAAGTTCATAATTTAGATAATTGCGATGTATTTCAATCTTTTTTAGTGAGGAGGGGTGCTCAGTAGCATTTGTATTTATGCACTATTGAGCTATAGGTTTATTATTCAGAGTTATTTTCAAGTTTATTTCAGACTAGGGACCAAGCAACCTCTTTGAGCTTTACGTTATGAAACTGCATATAACTCTTTTGAGCATCATACAAATGTTCACTTTGGACTCAGGTCAATTTTATTGTAAGCAATTTTCATTTTTATACAATTCCTTTTGAAAGAGGTCGAAAACTAAGTACGATGCGTAAGAAAAAGCATTTCCCAGCATCCAATTCAATTGTCATTTATATATATGCTCTCAACCCACGATGTTCGGGAAAATATTTACAAGGGACCATAGCGGATGAAAACACCATGCTATCGTGGCAAAATTCATTTCTTAAGCAACTGTTGAGAAAATATTCAATTGATAGTCCCAGACGAAAAACTCTAAATCAAACCATCATGTAGCAGCGAAATGATGATACTGTATTTGAAAAAGTACACTTGGCACTGTGAGTTTGTCAAGATCTGGCTTTGACTAAGACATGAAATCAAATCATCTACAGCGCACGCCGTTGATCTCAGAAAGGCAAAGAAACCCACAAGGAACGACTCTTTCATCTAAAAAAATTCCTTAATGAGTAGAAAATGGAACGTGTGTCGCCAGATTTACTTGGCTGTAATTTTTCAAATTTCTCTTAACCTGATAAAATTTAGGAAATAAATAGCAGTTTTGTTTAACTTTTTGAATAATAAGACATCGTGTCAATAGGAAATACTATAATTACTCACATCAGGAAACACATTTCATGGCTTCGCACAGACACATACATGCAGGCAAACCTGCCTTACCTGGAAAACACCTCCTGCTAGGTCCTGTCACACGGACGCCTGCCACAGCAGATGAAAATCGCATTAAATGCAGCGAGGGAACCGCGCGGGCGCTGGACTTGGCTCGACCACGTCGTGTAAATACGCGTGACATCAACGCGACGATGATGTATGTGCAGGTTTTTTACATGTTGAATCCCTGAGGAATGATCCTCGGTGGATGATGAGGGAGGGTGGGAGGAGTGGGAGGGTAGAGAGTAAGAGTAGTGTGGGAGGCGTGGGAATGTGGAAAGATATGAGAAGTGCTGAAGAATGATGAGAATCCTCGGGGAAGATGAAGGCTTAGGGAATGAAACATGGAAGATGCAGCAGGCATGGCGCAGAAGTGGGTAATCTATGGGACAAACGTACAGGATTGTAAGAAGCAAAGCTGTAGAGCACTTTCGATAATATGGCTAAAATTTCTAGAGGGGAAATTTAACGACTAACGATTGCAGTAAAACAAAAATATAATCTATTGTTGAGAACAATGGGATATTTTTGAGAAAGAAAACTATTGTACTTGAAACACAAATTGAAAGCACTTTGGAGAATACAAATATAGAGAGAAAGGAACCGTTAGATGGCAGTTTAGTAATTTACTGGGCTTTAGAACGCTGTGTTAGAGGGAAAAGTGGGACGATTGCACTGCGTGGAGCTGTAGAGGGACGAGTACTACTGATGAAGTAGGAATGCTAAGGGCACATTTCATTAATGTGTGTAAAACTGTCAATCCAGCTAGAGTTAACTTTTAGTTTTCTAATACAATGACAGAGTTGAACCTGCTACTCAATTTTCTTTCAACTATACTGAAAAAGTTTGAAAATGCCCGCGGTTGTGATATATCAAAAGGATAAGGTCTTCTATCTTTCTTTATTTGATGTAGAGATCCATCTGTGCGGTCAAACCCCCGGACATGAAAAGTATGCTTTTATTCCACCTGCAACCAAGTTGTTAAAAACGCAGTTTTATTGCTTTAAAAAATTAAAGAAATGTGCTTTTATTGGGTAAGCTTGTTATCACTATGTATGAAAAATTATAGTGACCTTATAGTTATCACTGCGTAGTATTATTATAGTTATCAGCCGTCGGTGACGCAGAATTAAAGATGTGAATGTTTTCGTGTTGGTGAATTTCCGATGGTCTGAGGAATTACCTTACGATACAGACCTTGAAAACTTAAAGTTGCAATTTTATAAATTTCAGGTGTACATAATTCAATACTATGTGAGTTCGCATATGACGAATTGTGCAACGTACGTTTGTAAAGTAAAACATATTTCATTCGGAAGTATCTTGCGCTTTATCGGAGCTAACCTCTTCATACAAATTCTACTCTCATCACTCTCTCTGACGTAACTCAGTTTCATGAGGCATCAAAGACTCAAACGAATATTTTTCTTGAGCGTTGCAGTTCGACTTGTGTTTGTCTCACTACGACTGTCATTCATTGGAACACAGCGCACAACAGGAATATTTCTTCATCCGTAGCAACTAACAAACACTTTCTTTTTGAAGATCAGGGCTCAAATTCTGCGAGCGCGCAAGTTAATCCCCCAATTACAGCTCGTCACTGGGAACTGCGTAGCTGGGGAGCGCAGAATTCCCGCGTTCCCAGCAACTGCCCAGCCGACCGGAACCGAGATTTTCCCACGCCGTGAGACATCGACATCGAGTGTACGCAAACGTGAGGCAGTGTGNGGGGGGGGGGGGGGGCGTGCAGCGAGGTAACTCCTCAAGTTACTTTGTCCTGGTAACGATTCTAGAATCCGGTATGAGCTTTGTTTTGCGACTGTTATGACGTTCGTTCTTTGTTTAAATTTAATGTTTTGATTTAATTTCTTGTATTGCTGGAGGTGTTTAAGTTGGGAAGGGCTTGATGGAGCGCTGATGACTAAGCTATGCTCTGTATCGATCCCTTGTGTCCAATGCTATCAGGTGACCGAGTCAGGTGAAGTAGTGGTAACTTTGATGAGAAATCATTGACGACAGGGAAGACAATTATTCAAGTCAAGTGCCAGGGGAGCGTGGGGGAAATGTTAGTCAATAGTCGACAGCAGCAAAGCATACAACTCATTTAATGAATCAGAGGTCTGTCTGATGAAATCTGATCGAATGATTTACATCACCGGAAAACTTATGGGTGCATGTGTTACGAGAAGCAGCAGGACTTAATTTTGATGGGAACCAAAAGGACGGAACAGCAACATTGTAGCAGTGCCCGATGAGAGATAAAAAACCTAATTCAGCCTTCAGTATAAACATGTCGAAGCTAAATCACAACTGAATAAATCAAAGACGTAAAATTCGTCATACAACGAAATTTATTGATACACCTTGAGCTCTGTCAGTGAATTTTGAAAGTCGTTCAAGTCGCGGGATGGCTTTGCTCTGACTGAATTCAGTTCTGCATATGAAAAGTCTCCAATCTTGGCGAGCATCTTAAAAAAAAAGAGTAAAGTTGTAAGTAAGAGCAGCTGGAAATGAACTCGACGTACTTGCGCTATAACTTGGATGGAGTTCTGCAATCAGCACTACAACCGAATACGGAGAAAGGTAACAGAACACGCTGCAAGTAAAGCCGACAAAGCAGATACAGGAACGAAGTAAAGAGCAGACCGGTTCTTTCTTTGACCGGCCAAAAGATACGGTTTGCATATCGACCGCAGCTCAGCTCCATCACCATCAATGCATGGCACATCTCAGGCCATCCCCCCACCTGGCCTCGCGAAATGTGTCCAAGAAATTAATTTCCAAGCTTGGGACTACAACGTAAGAAATTCTTTTGTGGTGAATCAAGCCTCACCGAACGAATTTCGGATTTTTAATCGCGGTATGAAGGGCATTGAAAAAGTGATAATAATATGGTATTTATTTCAATCAATTTAACAACCAATAAAATTACTTGGGATTAATTGCATATTTGAATTATTATAAGTTTATAGGATTACAATGCACAAAATTAAAAACAGCGAATACCAATTTGGGAGCATACTAATGCATATTATTTTATACGCTCTCACATGAATACAGTCTGATCTTTGACGTTCAATTTATTCGTATTCAACATAACATTATCATACAAAGTTAAAGCTGATTTAAAAAAACAGGGTTCACGTTAGGTTGAAGATGTAGTAATTTCAGTTATTCGATGAAAAGCTAATTATGCTTCTGTGACCTGCCAATTAGAGAAAAATTAAACTCTATCAACCGATGACTGCTAGAATTTTCTAGTCCTGGTATCAAGTCTTTTCTAGTCCTGGTATCAAGTCTTAGAAAAATAGAAGTCAGCGGAAGGAATGTCTCTTTAGGATAAAATTAAACTCGAGAGGACAATTGACAACAAGAGACCGCGTTAGAAGTAGTGGATAAAAGTTTTTGGAATACATTTTCAGTGAATGAAGCACTTCCGGTAGGGCTTGCATAACGACATCTGACTTTTATATTTATCGTCGGTCGCATCGGAGCATTTGTTGAGGGAGGCGCAGGCATCATTGCAAGAGTTCCGCTGTTTATCCGAGCGGATCGTTGTCTTGCAGTTAACTCCACACTTACTCTGTGCCAGAGCTTCAGTTTGTTCAAGCTACTCCGCTTGTCGCTTTGGTTACGTTTTGCTAGTGCTGCTTTTTATGCACGAACATTTATTGGGTTCCTATGACTTTTTGTTGTTTGATGGGCTCGCATAACAACTTTAATATTTTTTCGTTTTCGAAAACAACTCGAAAAAGTTAAACCTCCTTCCTTTCTTCTTCCTCTTCTTCCTATTTTCAGGAGGCTAGCGCTCTACTTCACATTCTTCAGTTTTCTCCTCGACGCTGATTTCTTTAGGGATGCCGGCGGGCCACTTGTAGGAATGTATGTACAGACTCTTGCCTCTATTCAGTTCAACGAACTTTTTTTCATTTCTTTTCTCGGTAAACATCTCACTTTCGCAGAAAATCCTTCTCGGGCAAAACTTCTACGCTTTATTTTGGAATGTCTGGATTTAAATTTGTCTTTTAAATTGTCAAGATTAAGTCCATAAGCTCATGAAAACTGTATCCTACATACAAGATCTGAGGAATTTATTAATTCATCGCCGCTTCTTCAGCCTACGTCTCGCCGGGACATTTTTAAAAGTAAACCGCGTAGTGCTGCATGCAATAAACTACAACATTTTTCGTGGAAGATGATTTCATATGCGTAATGTAGAGCATAGCTTAATTTTCTGCACTCTTTTGTAGGGTTCGTAGAACTTGTACTTTACTGTGGTTGAGAAAGTTGCTCGAAGAAGTAGATTGAAGGAGTTGCTTGAAGGAGTAGATTGAAGTAGTTGTTAGCAGGAGTTGAAAGTCAAGGTAAATTGGCAGGATAGGAAAAGCAAATCAGCAGCGGTGAGTAAAGGTATGAGAGCAAAATCAAATAAGGAATGTGATGAAAGAATAATAATGCGGTACTGGGAACGGCATGCGTGTCAGTGTAGGTGTGCACTGGGTATAAAAAAGAAAGAAGAAAACAAAGGTACCACTTTCTTATACTAATTTTCAACTGTAATGAGTTTTGTATCAAAATCAGCTTCCAGCATTGAGAAGCCTGGGAGCAAAAAGGAGAGTCAATAATTCCGGCCGGAAAACGAAAAGCTGCAAGGGCATCAAGTCCAGCCCGCTCGTCTCATTAACTGAGAGTCTGTGTGTGAATTTACGGGGGTTGTGGGGGAAAAGCAGACCTGACCCATACTTGCAGCTCATTTCAAGACAAGGATTTGGTCATACTAACAATACATCATATTATTCAATGTTTCATAGTAAAGGTGTAAATAATATCGATAGAAGCTGGGATGTTGGATGCTTGTTGGCAGTATCACTGTGGCACCAAATCAAACTTTCGAATCCATAATTTCATGGGTAACTGAGTTTTCTTGAGTTCGTTCGCAAGTGCTTATCATCTTACGACTCAACGCGTTAGTTATACCTAATGCTCATAAAAGTCTAGTTTAGGTAGATCGAAGCCAAGCTTATGTTAGTTACATCCAAACAAAGACTCGATCAACCCCATCCATGCTAACCCATGACAATTACCCCCAGAAATAGCTAGTTTCGGTTTTCGAGAGCAGTCGTTGGTCGGTTTGAGTCTAAGCGGTCGTAGGTCGGTTTCAACCAAAGCCAGTTTGTGTTGCCTCAGTAATTGGTGGGAAACGTTGAGTTTTCGGCCCGGAGTGGTCGAGAGGAGTGGAGGCTGAGAGGAGTGGAGTGTCACGATTCTCTACCTGGGCCTGGTCGCGCAAACGACCCACTTTGTGGGCTGATTCTGCTCCTCTCGCCCGACGTCTTAGAAAATTGCACTGCCTGCTCAAGATGACCTTAATGTTTTATAAAGTCAAACAGATTTTCTTTCCACCGACTCGCCAGTTTCTTTGTTCTGTTCTCTGCATTTTGATGATTTTCTAGAAGACCGTAGAAAGGTTCCATCATGTTCAGTTTTGCGGGTGAAAACTTTGGAAGACGGATTTATTCGCTTCAGAAGTGCAACGTCTTTTTCTTTTCATCTGCACTCTATTTATATCTAAGTACAAGAACATAGCGAAATTCAAAATCGCCGCTTCTTATATCATGGAGTACACATTTGCAACATTTCAGAAAAAGTAAAATCTTCTTTTGCTAAAATTATGGACACGATGGTTTTAAACCGTTGTTCTTTACTTCCATAAGTAAGAGCAATTCTCACTTTTAGATAATGCAGTTCTCAAATTTCCTATCAAGAGGAAAATTATAGTTTTCCTTCTGCTGTTGATACATTTTGCTAATTGTTTGAGCGATTAGAAATTGAAAAGGCACTTTGTTAGAGGGTGAACGTAAAACCTAGATGAGAATTGAGTATATTTTTAGCATGTACGAGTATATGTTGCTGCTGTTTTTGTACGTTTTTATTAAATTGATGGGGTTTAATTCACTTATTTGTCCTTCTATCGAGTTTTTACACCCTCAGTTCAAAGTAACACTACATAGCTATAGTTGAAGCGAATCTACTTATTTTTTTCTGGGAGATTTTTAGCGTTATATTAAGTAATGTGTTGCGCTAGATAGAAGAATAACGGGCAGATCACGCATCCTTAACTCAGTACTTTAGTGGCCTAAGTTTGCTATTACGATTTTAGTTTTACCTGAACCTATCCAATGTAATCAACCACATATCAATAAGACTTTGAGAGAATGACAAAACCGATTCGCACCGAATATCTATGATTTCCGCTCCTACCTCATGGGTAAACTCAGATTGTGAGTCTATGGCGGCGAGGTGGAATCAAGCAACAGGCGAGCAGGGCTCGAGAACCAGCCCCCTCAGTTCAGCTTCATGGAGGAAAATCTCAGCCAGAAGTCGTGTGTGATGTGCCACTATCCGAGCCCCTTTTCTGGCCACATACCTTCATTGGTCCTAACCCGGCACTGCCTCGACGCCACTCCGTGCACGACACTTCACACGTTGGAGATCGTCCTCGCGAGTATCAGTCAAAAAGAAACGTGGGCATGAATTGGAATTATTGTTGTTCTCAGGAACTCATTTACTTTGTTGCACACGTGATGTATCGCGTATGAGAAGCATTCGAGTATGCTACAGAATGAAAGACTCAGCAATGCTATATTTTTGGCTGTTCATTTCCAAGACTTTGACGGATTTTGGTATTTCGAAAGAAACGTTTTACCGTTATCAACGAAGTTGAATTTACTGATCCTAAGATATCTGTACTCAAACAGAAAATAACATGAATTTCGATACAAGGTGCAAACGTTTTCGGCAGCGTTCCGAGTTATTTTAAATTGTAGTGGACATGAAGAGTTACAACACCGCGTCTGAGTATTTCTGCTCAAAATTATGAACGAAATAAGACATGTTGAATTAGGATAGAAGAGTTCACATTTTAAATAGACTGTTAAAACGCAGTATTAAATTTTACTCAGAATAAAGGAATTGATCTGAAATCACAGCGAGTTACGTGTATCACAAATCCATCCGCAATAATTTAGAAATATTTAACAACTTTTAGAAACATTCATTTACCTCAAGTAATTTACATCAGATACAGGTTTACAATCAAATGAGGAATGACGAAGAACCGGGATCAGGATATATACCACATGTGGGCCCGAATAAACTACAAGGCTTCTAGGGCAACCTATATAGAAATGAAGGCATTTAATTTACAGTACATCAATGATTAATAACAAAAAAGGCTTAAGGTTACACTCAGGTATGTGAGTTACAAGAACTAAATGAGTTGGTTCACACGCAATGAGTGCAAAAATCGGGTTTGAGAGTGAAACTGTGGCAGTATTCGTAGATGTTCAGCAAGATAATCGTAACAATGAACGTGTAAGGGGCTCATGTGGGACCGGGATTATAGTGTAATAAGAGTAAATGAATATTAATCAGTTTAACTTGATTCTACTTTAATTACATAACCCGTGACAGGTAAATAACAATCATGACATAGATATAAATGTTTGGGCTGTCGAATCCTGTACTATGAATAATAAGCGAGTCAACAATGTGAAAACATAAAGAATTATTACGAATTCTGTTACCATAGAAATACTGCAGCGCTTTTTTGAATGCTTCGTTACGTAGTCGTAATTTTCACTATGTAACTAAGACATTTGATTTTCTAAACTTTCTTTGTTATACAGGTATATATATATATGGATTTTATTAAGTTTTCAAGCTCACCGGTTTTAGAAAAACGACAAAAACTCAATTCGCATCACGCTTGTGAAGAAAGTTCGCCCCCCGCACTAAAGAACGAATCTGTGGATAAATTTAAACCAGTTGATTGAATACCCTCCTCTCTTTAATAAGTTTTATTTAGTATTTATCTATTAAATATATGTTGTGTAACGATTTATATCTAAATAATAGAATTATGCTATTATTACTCTGTTCGTACTGTACATACAAGCTGGTGTCAACAAACTCCAATGGAATTTCTTACGACCGCACCCAACGTCCGAGCTAAGTTTTTTTTAACGGTCCAGTACCACCTGTTACACATCAATCTCTACGATGGTGAGACGGTAACGTATGGCAGCTTCATCGAATTGACTTCAGGTATTTCGATCATATCCATTCGCTTTTCATCTTTTCATTCTAAACAGAAGTGTGCCACTCAAATGAAGAACATAAGTTCACACAGCTAAAATAACAACAAAAAACAACAATACTTTAGGTATCAGGTGTGTAAGAAAATGTCCAATCTATGGCAAGCAGCTCCTCTGCCACAACTCAAACTACTCGCAACTTACATTCGTGAGTCGCTTGCAGGTTTGGGCTCACCGATGACTAGGCAGTTAACTTCAAACCTTCGAACTCTGGTTATGCTTTTTTACGGCTGGGATCTCAGAGTAGACACATCGGGGGCTTACTGTTGCACAACACATTAATATTGTGTACACCACACATCTGCACAACAGCTCGCGAGAGCGTTGCGATTGGGAATGTACAGTTTTGCTTCTGCCAGAAACTATGACCAAAACTCTGCATTTTTACATGTAAAGAGACTCCCGATTTGAGAGAATATTTAAGAGAAATGGGCTTACACCTATAAAAACTCACCAACATGAGATACACTGTCCTAGTTGCTCTCCAATTGACCTCGAACTGCTGCACTTCAGCTGCTGCTCAACTGTAGCTCTTCAACTCGAGCTGAGCAGTATATCATCCACCGATGTCGAACACAAAACTTTGTATCATGTTAAAGCGCGAGATCGCTTTACAGTGCACAGTTTCAAGATAACGTATGGTATGCTGCTATTCATGAACTGATCATAGACAGCTTGACGTTAAGTCAAATATGCAGAATCTAAAATTGGCCGATGCTGTTAATCGTTGAATTATATGTAAGTGCACATTATGAATAGCATACAGATAATTGCAGTGCTACTATTTCCGTGTTTTTTTTTTCGATGTTGCAAGTTTGCTCCCATTGGACGATGCTTGAGATCTTGATGACAACATAACTACATAAGTGTTGTGCGACTGCTGCGGTGATTCGCGAAGCTGAGCAGGAACGCCTCATTTTTAAAACTTCTTCGAACACTTGAATAATTATTGAAAAAATTGTTGTCAAGTGGATCTATCGGCTAAAGGAAGTCGTCGGATGGAAGACTTGGCTTAATTGTCGGTCCAGTGATGGATCAATTATTTACACATGAAATTCGTGGGTACGATTTGACCTGTCGTGACTGCAACAGCTGCTGGCAAGAGTAACACTTAGTTTCTTTTCGCGTACCATCTCACACTTTCGTGCATAATGTCATCTACGTCACCGTAACTCATTCTTGCAAACGACCGCACGTGGCCCCACGAGACAGACGTGCCAGTGGACACACGTCGGTGTGCTGCCCAGCACACGGTCTCAGGTAGTATGGCATTTTGTTGTCGGACCGTATGGATCATATATGCTAAAGTACTACATGCACTCTTCGCACACAGGAAGTTATTGCGTTTGTGTTGGGGGAATTTACTTGGGGAAATGCTACTCTTCTATGCAGCCTGTTCGTTTTAGGCGAGTGGGTGTACGAGACTTCGAAATAATCCTACGCATGTCAATGCGTAGTACACCTTACTAAGTTCGTTTTGAAAACCCAACGGTTAAATGTGTTGGAATTAATAAAGGTTCTTTGAGTAGCCCCTGACTTTCGGGATAGACACGTTTTTGGTTCTTTGTCCCTGAAGGAGAATTTTTTTAATACTATTTCGTTTCTACCGAGCACAAATGCATAACTCCACCGGTCCACGGCCGCAAAGACTGGAGTCAATCCCTCAAAAACGATACCACTGAAAGACGCGACAAGTGAATTTCTGCAATAAATCAGTGCGTGTGAGAACGGCGGTGTGAGTGTGTGTGTGTGGGAGTGTCGGCTGGAATGTGTCGGCCGTTGTGCTGTGGGAAGCGGCACCAGTGTGGGAA
>VOMN01110565.1:0-16532 GCA_014899125.1 Orchestia grillus
CAGGCGTTCCCAGTAGTCTAGCCCTTGGACCTCCTGAATTTTCGCTGTGAAGCTTGAATACAGAAAGACGCAAACAATGTGAAGGATCTGAATGCATTACTTTGGATCCGAGCAGGAAATGAAGGACGGTCTGCTGATGTATTGCGCCCAGAATGAGCAAGGCGACGGCGATTTCACTTCCTTGGCTCTTCGCAACAAGAAGCTTGAATTCCGCTTCAATACAGGCACCGGCACCGCAACTCTAGTCAGCGACGACGAGCTCGTCCCAGGGACCTGGGTCAAGGTCAGTATCTAGCCCCTTTTTAGTTCATTTTAAAGTACTGCTGTTCGTGCATCATTAATGCGTCGATTGTTGTAGCATGAAGATTATTTGGAAACTATTGACTGCGCAGCGTAAATGTAGGAGCTAAACTGTGGTGCAAGCTCATTGAAATCTTTCTACTGAGTTGCTGAAAAATTTTCAAGTATCAATTTTTTTGCAATAAATTAGGCATTTTTTATGAATCATGTAATGCTTACTGTTCAAGTAGTTAAAAAGTGAAAAATCTGAATTAAAGTAGGATTTTTAAAACGTATGAAGCAAAGGGTTGGCCATTTACTTCTTATGTGCACTGCACGTTACTTGTTACCTTCGGCAATTTCCCGGCACGCATTGACCTACTTCCCATGTACTTGAGTTCATATCTCCTTTCTTCAAGTGCTTCATTGTTGACTGTAAATAGAGTGAACTTACACTTTTATGGCGATGCATCATCTACTCAACATGTTATGTCAGCATTCGATTCACAAGTATTTGTCTTTTGAAAATTTTAAGTCTTAATTACAACACTTGCGTATTATAAGAAATCATAGAAACCTTATCGACGAGCTGGAATTTTTTTTCTGTGATCATGTTCCTTTCATAGTTGAAAAAAATTATGAAAAAGATATCTACTGTCGCACCTTGCGCTCTGCTTCCGTGTTTGGCTCACAGCTGGGAAGTAAGGGTTCGACTCCCAGCTGGAGAAACCTGATTTTCACGAAACTACAGAGTGCTTCCTTTCTAAAAAAAAACCTTTAGCCTCACTTCAGTCACGCGTCAATAGTTATGAGGCTTTGAAACCCAGCGATGCACTGAATGTCAACCGTGTTGGAATTAGTAAAGTTAATTGTTTCCTTTGTTTTCAGATCCACGCGAACCGAACTGACCGCATGGGGTCACTGCGTATCGACGATGGCGACATGGTCCACGGAGAGTCACCAGGAGCTCACAAAGGCCTGAACTTGCGCATCCCGCTCTACGTTGGCGGCGTGGACACCAGCAAGGTCGAGGTAGCATCTGAAGTCGAAGTTACTGATGGTTTCAGTGGCTGTATATCCCAGGTCAGTTCAACTTCACAGATTTCACTGCTTTCAATTTGTTAGTGTGTTTTGCCTCAATTACCATGTTAGAATGTTGCTACAATGCTACTGATGGCTTTCCATGATCCACGTATGATGCGAGGTTTAATGATAATCTGTAAAATGTGTCGATAGCATTAACTAATAAAAGGAATAGTTTAGCAGTCCTCAAAAGGAGGAATATATTAGAATACATTGCATATTTTCTGCTAGCATAATATAAAATTTAAGTGGAATTTCATAATCGGAAAACGTTTAAAGTATTTGTTCAACGCAGCAGCAAACAGTAGGCTTTGGAGTTATGCATAGTGTTTTGTTTGAATTACTACATCAAATTTTTTCTAATTTACTCTATCTTTAAGTAAGCTACTCTTTTTAAAATGTAATGGTTGCGAGTAGCACTAATACACCAAAACAAAATTTAGAATTTCCTCTCGGATTTAATATAAGCCTGATCTTTCAGCAATTTGTAGTTTCATGGCAATAATGTTTTAAAAGGGGTACCTTGCTTATTGCCCACCCTGTATTTTAAGTAGCCCCAGAAGGCTGATTGCGGAGAACATGGTAGATATTTTTTTCCACTAATATCAACAAAATTTTCCTGCGTAGAGTCCACCAGCAGCGATTTCCCAAGAATGAGGAAGTAAATATTGTTTGTGATAACAGTATTTTATTGCTACCACACCACGCGATACAAGGCCTGTCGCGTGCGTAACTCCATGTCGTCGCGAGTTCTCTTGGTGTGTCGCTTATGAAAATTTGATTTTCGTAGATTATAAATGTGATTGAATAATGCTAGACGATAGAGAAAATTTGACAATTTCTCTTTAGTATGAGGCAGAGCGACAGCTCTTGGTTGCGTTGAGAGATTTTTCATTCTATTGAACCCATTGCGGTAGCCTCCTGTATTGAGTCAAATTTTTCACTGAAAGTTTAAATCAAGATATTTTACGAAGTCTTACAATTCCAAAATTTTTTTTTTACAATTCATGTAATTAAACAAAGCTTATTCGAATTCTTTATGCCTTTAATTCCTTCTTTCCTTTGGTATATTTAAGTCTGAAGTTATGACTGCATGTTATTTACAACTTAAATATTGTAAGGAATATTGTCTTTCTAACTAAGGACAAATCAAATTCCAATTATAATTTATCATTGTTTATTATATAATTGAATATGACATTTAAGCGCTTCCCTAACTGTGGTACCGTGCATTCTAAATTATGCCTTAATTTTCGTTTTCTTAAAAAGTTGAATAGTTCTATGTTTTCAGTGCTCAGCATGCCAAGGCGAGTAGACATACCGATATTACTCGATATTTCTTCGTTTAACTGTCAAATTTCAAGGACAATTGCTTACTGTTGATAATTGCCGCGTAAAATTAAGTGGTCCTTAATGCTTTTAGATCAACGTCAACGAACGCGAGATGAACATCGCAGACATGGGCAGCAGTCTGGTAGACTCTGCCAATATCGGTCAGTGCGAGGGAGCAGCAGACCCATTCGGTGCATGCAGCCAACAAGACCCCTGCACCAACGGGGGCGTGTGCCATGACGACATCCATGAATCCTACCGCTGTGTGTGCCCTCTTGGCTTCACAGGACGACACTGCGAGCAAGGTCAGCTGCCAAATCACCAGAAACGTGCTGAACTTTGCTGCTTACCGTCGTGCATTCGTTAGTTTTATTAAATCATGTCTCTAACGCGAGCAATGTTGAGATGCGTTAGAGGATCGCTAGGAAGTTGTCAGTTGCCTTCTCTTGGTCCATTGTAGTAATGTTTTCATACTTCCTGTAGCCCAATGCATCATTTTTTAAGACATCGTTCGTACTACTGCTATTCCATCACATTTCTTTTAAAAGAGCTTAAGAAAAATCAAGTATAAACTGACACTGAATATATTTATTGATATATCTTGTTTAGATATCAACCGTTTTGTACTACAACATGATAGCGTTTGACATAAAATGCTAGATTAAATTGTTTGAGAAGAAAGTAGACTGTGTAAACCCCCAAAGTGAAGCAGTGACTCTAATTTTAATACGCTATCATTTTCTTTCATTTGACTGGTATTAAATCTCTTCAAAGTTGGAGCAAGGTTTGCTAAATGAAATTAATGGAGCTTAGAAGCAGTTTCAGACGCACCTTGTGTATTGGGAAACCTTCATAAGTTGAAACCTTCATTAAATGACATGCAGAGTGCATATCCATTAAAAATCGTCAGTCGTGAGCCTTCCTTATATATGTCATCATGATGTTTTTTCGACTTTAATTTCCTCCATTAGTTGTATGTTTTATTGTTAGAAGTTTGAAATCCGCTAGTAACGTCCTAGTACTTGAAAGTGCTGTTCAACTACGTAAAATATATTTCTTAGAACCTCTTGCTTGTTATAAGCTCCATGGCGTACTGGTTTGCGTGATGGCCTCACAGCCGTTCTCAGAGTTCAAATCCCGGCTCAGGCAAGGCGTTTCGCGTAACCAAGGAGCACTTCCCTTGGAAAAGAAAGCTTAAACCACACATTCCTCACATCCTTCACCACACTAGTAGTTGGAAGTTGGAATCAATAAAGGTTCTTGTGTGTGTTGCGTGTTCTTCCTTTCTAATTTTTATTTTTGGCATTTCTACATCCCTATAACACAATTGTGTTTTTCTGGAAGTATTGGTTAAATAAAAAGTTTTTACATTGCAGATTTTGTTGAAAATGAGCACATTCTCAAAACCTTCGAGCGAAATGATTTTACGATTTTTCTTTGCCATCTTATTCCTAGTGAACTTGCAGCGCGAAAAGCATTCACCTTGTAATATTTCTTTGATCATCAGAAACTCCTGTGGAGGAGTCTGCATCGTTCTCTGGCCAGTCCTGGGTGGAGTTCGGCCGTGAACTGATCATGAGCGACCGCAACGAGCGCAGCGTCACTGTTGAGTTCACCACGACGAAGCCGAACGGGCTGCTGCTGTGGCACGGCCAGGGCCCCAGCGTCTCGGGCAAGGGACTTGACTTCTTCAGTATAGCCAGTGAGTCCAAGGCTTCATCGCCAATTCCTTCTTAATCGTTTATGGACTGGAAGGTCATATATGTCCTCTTTCAAAATCTTATATTAATGGCACTAATTACAGTACGTCAAGGATTTTAAAACTATTTGATCAAATATGCCCAATTTAAAAGTAAACTAAATTTGTTATTTTTTCGTATGTGTCCAAATATTCGCCTTCGTATGCTAAATAATGTTTTTGTATTCGAGCGACTTTTAAATTTGAAATAAAAATCAATATATTGGTAGTTAAAAAGCCTTTTCATATATTTCATTGTTTATGACAGTTAACTCTTTTTTCCATCTCTTATACAGATTACTTGTATGATTGCTTCCGTATTGTAACTATTTTAAAATGCATATTAATTTACATCACTGACGAAGGCAATACCTGTAGTTCAACAAATTTTCATCAAAATTCATTGCGTAACAGCACTTATTTTTAAATGCAGTACTTGACGGTGTGATGCAAATTGCCCTAGCGGTAAATGGAACTGTTCTATGCCCCTTGGTTACTTATTTTCTATAACAAACGCAATTATCTGCGCAGTTGAGAACGGATTTGCCCAGCTGAAGTACCGGACACGGGACGGCGCAGGTTCTGTGAAATCCCGCGTTCGCGTGGACGACTCTGTTCGGCACAGCTTGAGGGCGACACTGGGTGACCAGCTGGCTACCCTGCAGGTGGATAACCTGCCCGTCGAGACCGTCTCGTTGCCCTCTAATGCTCCCGTCAACGCCAGAGGAGGCGTCTTCATCGGTGCGTAAAATATTAACTCCAGCAACATGATCTATAGTTCCCGGGCATAATGCGAGTAGTAGCTCTAAATTCCTCTACCTCAATTGTGATGGGTAATGTTGATTTTTATTGGAAGTATTGAGTGTGTTTGTGAATGTTATTTGCCCCGTAAAACGTAGGCGAAGACCTAAAATTAGACTTTCTGTCGTTTAACCTAGTTCTCGTTCTTCTTGCTGGGGATGCCTCCTTACTTCCAGATTTAGTTTCCCAGTCTTACTTCTTTTCTCTCCAAGTTGTCTTTTCTAATTTCAGTAAGTATGCATAGTTGTTCTAAGCTGACTTTCTGCTAGAACAGAGTTCTTGTGACCTAGATAACTGTTAGTCTTGTAGGGTTGCTTCCCTAAATTTTATATTGAAGGTGCTAGGGTGAATCAAGTGCAGAGGCTTCAGTTTTGCAACGCCTAAGTTTGAAGAGAGCGGGCGGGCGCTGTAAAAGTGCATTACTAGAGGTTTATGGAGTGGAGAGAACCGGTCCGTCACCCATTCAGGTCAGTTCGGAGCACGGTATCGCAGCAATAGATCCACCTCTCGTCCACTGAGTAGCGCTTTATAAATAAATTTCCTGCTTGGGAAGGGCAAGACTAGTTGAAATTCTGGCAAGATTGACTGCTGAGTACGTTTTGCTGATCGTACACTGTCAAGGGCTCACGTGTTAGCAGCAAACCATCATTACGGGGAAGGCAAAGCGGCGATGGAGGCTTTTGCGAGCTATTGGCTCGTGAAGCAACCCTTTTCATTTTATGATGTTCGTATCATGAATCTCCCAATTCGTTTTATTATTGTGTTACCAAAGGTTGAATCTGTGTAGAAAAATAGTGTTTGTTTGGTAACTTTACCAAAACGAATGTCTTGCAGATGTCCCGTTTGTATTCGATCCATCTCGTACATGAAGTAGATTCACTTTCGTTGAGATTCATCGGTTCAGAATGCTTGTGTCCCGCGGAAAAGTGATTAATTATCACCACTTTTTCTCGTTTTGTTAATGCTTCAACTGAGCTGAAGTAATGCCAAGTTATAGTTATATCATTTTTTCATGAAGCCTTGTTTTGAAATTATCTACTTTTCTTAGTCCTCTCAGTAGATAAGTAAAATCCTCTTAATCCGTACGTCCTGAGTTTATAAACAATGCCATTTTTCCTTCACATTAGGAAAACTGAAAATTTCATAGCAGTTTTTTCACTAAGAAGCTGTGAGGAAAGCTGTCTAAAATACCGTCGTTAGAAATTTGATTCATACCCTGCAGCTTTGATTATATTTTATTTTCATATTTTTCACGTTTTTGTGTGTAATTTTGTTGGCCTTTTCATTAGTATCCAATATAAAACTTTAAAACTATTCGTTTAATTTGTGTAACATAATACTGAAAAAAATTTCAACTTTTCGATTTCAAGAGGAAAGTAACAGTCACTTCTGTTGAAGACAGCAAGTTTTAACTAATTAGATTAAAAAAGCTCTTAGAAACCCTTAAATCGAAGTTTCACATCCTTCGATCGACGTTTCATGGTATAATTTTATTGCAGGGGGAGTTCCAGACGTAGACCTGATGACTGCGGGCCTGTACAATGTGGGCTTCGACGGCTGTTTGCATGGCGTGGTGCTGGGCAAGACACGAGTTGACACCATCTCTGAGAGTGCGCTATCAGGAGTAGACGTCGTCGCTTGTTCTAGGTAAGGAGTTTTCACTCTACCTCTTGACTTGCAAGTCGCTACCATGCGCAGGCCTATCGTTGCCAGCTCTACGTGAGTCTATTCTAAAAAATAATTCTATATTTTGTAACAGAATTTCCTGTCAAACTTCCGTTTTATATGAATAAATAAATTTACTGTGAGTGAATAAATGGATGAATAAATTCATGCATGCATAAATCCAGACCCAACCGAGGAGCTACTCGTAAAAACATTGTTCGTATAAATCCCCACTCGTAAGGTATGATAGGGATGTTCGAAATAGTCTTTCAAGACTATTGCTCGTCTCTTTTATGTAGGACAACTATTGTAAGTTTCAAATTATTGGTTGCTTACGTACGGTATTGACGTTTGGTTGTAATTACCCACGTCATTTTGATTACAACTGGAGTCATATTAACAATTTCAGCGTACTTTAACCTTCAACTCACCTTGTATCCTAATTTGATCCAGTTCCCTAAAATAATATGATATTTCAGAATTACTTGAAAATATAATTGAGAATTGTCGAATTGAAAAAATTAGAAAATGGCGCAATAAGGGTCAAATTTTCAATATCTTGAATGCTCGTTTGGTTGTATTTATCGTAATCCTTAGGGGCATTACAATGTGCAGAGTGCTGATGTTTGTATGGATTTGCTTATGTTGGGTTGAGAATCATTTTTCTTCTTCATTAATGATAATTTTGCTTTCGCTATGGTTTTTTTAAGTAAAAAACTTGCATTACCTAATGTTACGTTTCATCTTTTCCACTTGAAGAGAATTCATGTTTTCTTTGCGTAACAGGCTAACGAGCTTTTAGAGATCGACTTTTGTTTAACTTTGTTAATTTCTCGAAGAAATTCGTTCACGAATAAATTTAAAATGTATTTTATTTAATACTGAAGAAGTTTCAAAAAGTATATGTGCCGAATACAGTTTTATACGAAGATTGAGAAGGTGTCCTTTTAAAATCCCCTTGACTTATTTGTTAGACTTGAATAAGCTTTCAATCTACGGCAAATACTATTGAAATTATGAAATGCCATTACACAAATTTGTATTTAGTAGAGTATTATTGCTCTACGTGTACATTCAGGCCGTCGCAGTGCACATAACAACAGTTTCCATCATGGACACTTACTTTGTTACTTATATTTGATAATATAGCTGCATAGCATGTAGCTTGTTATTCTGCTGGGGCTAGCCTAATATGAACCTTTTCTTCCCGTCATTTATATTCTCAGGTTCCGACGAACGACTCGCACACAAGAAAATATTCCATGGCCTTTCCTACCCTTCTCAAAATCTGTTTCTTCTTCTCCTAATCAGACATCAGTTTCTCACCTACCTGGCTTGTCCTCCGTTACTGTTGCCTCTGCTCTTTCATCTGACCCTTTTGTTTCCTTTCAATCCTCATCTTCTCTCGCTCTCTCACCATCTATGTGGCTCATTCTTCCTGGACTTTTCTTATGCCTCTTCTTCGGTTCGTCTAGGGCTGGAGGTGACCGAAGGTAATGCGTTACCAGCTCTTTGTGTGTTTCTTGGTTGTTCAATGGTAATTGTGTGCTTGGCTTCCCTGTTGAATATACTGAGACTTATCTACGTTTTCTGTGACTTACGAAGATATTAACTCGTATCTTCAAAAGTTTCCCTTCTGTGAAAAAAATTCGTGGGGGAACGAAATTGCAGCTTAAAGACAACAGACTTCTGTCGCAGATGGGCTGTATGTTATCCTTCAATAATTTAATTGTTTTAGTTTATTGGTTGAGTAATTTGTCGAGTAAGAAAACATAATGTAACAATTTTTCAGTTCTGTTTGAGCTTTTAGTTGAAAAATGTCTATTGCTCTTCACTTGTAGTTTTCCGGTTGCTGAAGTTTTTGTGCATGAGAGAATATCGCACTTCGTGGTTAGTTGCTTTTCGTCTTGCTTACTAGCGGTTGTCAGAAAGTAGAGATTACATTTTCCAATTCTCAAGTGTTCCTTGTTACCGTTGGCCTAACATGAACTTGCCATACAAGAGTGAGGTCAGAACCTTTTAATCTGGTGAAAAAATTGTAGTGTAGATCAAAGGTAATAGTTCGAGGCATGTATGTGCGGTTTTGTTTGTTTATTATTGTCAGTGCAGGAAGAGTTTTTTCACTAATGAATTATTAATTTTTTGAATTCATTCTCTACTACATGCAAATTTTAAGTGCGCGTGAATTTACCCGCTGAGATTTTGTTAGATGCAGAACTAAGCGATTGTGTTTCTCGCTGCTGAGGGCCCTTGCCTGCCATCACTTATTGTATCCTTGGTTCTGAGAATCTGTTACGGATTTAGCTGGTACTAGGTAAGCCTTTTCCTTTTCTCAATCCTTATTGGAACTGTACGTCTTGTCAAGCAGAGAGGCTTCTGCTTTTGAATTTTGCTTTTGAATTTTGCTTTTTTCCTGGTGTTTTTCAAATATCATCAAGCGGTATCTATATCTGAATGCAATTTAATTTTCATCATGAAAGTGCATTTCTAAACATGATTACATTTTTTTCAGGATTTAGTGTGAGGTTATGTCATTCTATATGATATGTTAACAATTTTCTTCGTAATTCAATACCAAAAGAATTACTTATTTCCATGTTTTTTTTCATGCGTTGGCTATAGAACGACAAAAGGTTGTATAATTTCACACGGTTAAGAGCCCTAATTGGAAGTTTATTTTGAACTTCGCACTCATACAAGATGCGACGAGTCGTTCTTGTGGCGAATGAGCGTTATCGCGCACTTTCGCTGTCATGATCCAAGGGTGGAGTTACCAGCATCCTGAGGGGGACAGCAGTACTTGCTTTACCGTCTATGATCTAATCGTATTCTTGAGCGATATTAGAAGCTCGTCATATTTCATAATATTACATTCAAATTGTGGATGTAAATAGACAGGCAGAGGACACGTGCTGTATGTAATGTGTACATTGGTTTGCAAAAAAAAGAGTTCTTTGTAGGAAATAAGCTTGACACCATAGGGTTAAACGGTGCCGTAGTAGTTTCACTTCGAGAGTTAGGTGAACTTTTTATTCTTATTTGCTTGATCAATTTCTCTTATCGATTTATCAATTTACCGATGTAAAATATGTACGCACGGAAAAATGGGGTGGTCATACGTGTCTTCGAATTCATTTCTATTTTTTAATTTGCATATTTACCTTTCAATAACTTTCCCGCTGCTTTTGGTTGTGAGTTGCGTCTGCAAACACACTAAAACTTCATGCTTCGTTCATGCTCCACTTAAGTGAAACTTCGTGAGTTCATGAGTATATCAATCAAGTACATTGTAGTGAATAATTAAACTCGTATTTTCAATATTTATTTATTGAGCATAAATCATGTTACTTACATTCGTCTAATATTATGTGCCAATGTATTTAAATTCACAATTTTAATGGTAGTATCGTAGTCAATTACGGAAAAGTCGGGTAGATGCTTTTCTATAGTTGATGGTTTAACAGAGGTGTACATGCCTGTGTAAATTATGTTCTTACCACTCGCAAAAACGATTTGCATTAGATTATAAACCCGTGCAGCTGATACCAAAACGAATCTTCTTAGCGACAACTCTCAAGGAAATTAGAAGCCTAAACGAAGTTATTTAAAAATTATTTAGGAAACACTGTTACCAAGCAAAAGAAGCAGAGAACAACACCTTAATTTCAGATCCTTGTAATGCATGTGCAGAAATATTCTTGAAGTCTATAGAGTGCTATGTTTTGACGGGATCATTGAGGTAACAAGACAGACCATTTTACGAAGCTCATATTGGAAGTTTCAGATTTCATTAGGTGTCTGCAATTATTTTTCTTATTCATTGGCGGTGTGGCGGCGACTCGCCGCTTCTGTAGGCAGAAAAAATGCAAGCATGCGCATTAGGATTAACTATATAGGTGCTCGAAACCATGCCTTCGCATCTTCATTTAATTACGAGTGAAAATTTGGACCAGGTATTTTTTGAACACTAGTCATATGCTCCGTACATCTCGTTGGTTTTGATGTTTAATTCGGGAGTTCAGCTATATCCCTATGTTTTGTGTCAAGAGCTAGTTCTTAAAGCTAACGTTTTAACTTTTAAAATTGTATTTAAATTGGAAATTATAATGAATTTACATGGTCTAGTTCGTAAAGGTAAATGTTATTGTGAGTGCCAATCCCATCTTGTTAAATTTACATTTTCACAAGTTTTGTCTTATACTGTTTTTTTTTATTTTTCAGTTAAAGAAAATGAAGATTTACTCGCCAAGTCATCATTCACCGTCGTATGATTTGAATTGCATCTACTTATTCGGTCCCTAAATACTAGGCGCCTGCAGGAGCCCCGCATGACTTTTCATGACCGCCACTTACTCTAAATCTACTATCTAGATCCAAACAAGGCTGGCATCTCCGATGTTGGTTCTGCTTATTTATCAGTGTTTCTCGTCAAGTTTTCCTAACGTCAGTTTTGAAGGTAAGGAATTGATACTGCAAGTACTGTGGAATTGATACTTTGTGAAGGTGCAGTGAAATGTTTTATACTTGTAGGGCTTGTAATGAATTGCCTACAGACTTTTTAGTCACAGCATGTGGAGTAAACTGCATGAATCGTTAAACTAGTTACTCGAATTAACAATATGTATGACGTTATAAGAGAATTGCATTTTTTAGTGTTTTTTAATACAATAGTACAGATATTTTATCAGAAACAAAGTTAGCTTTGGGGGATACTTCGACTGAACCGGGAAACACTGGTGCATAACTGTGGTTGAATAACTAATATTTTGGTTGTTAACGAGGGGTTTCCTCATTGTACCGCAGAACCTCTTCGGAAAGTGGGCAGAGTATCGGTGTGTTGAAATATTTGTGGTACTTTGGAAGTGACTGTGAAAAAATTCCCAATTTACTGTTATCACAGGCGTTCTACGAAAAATTCAGTAATAATTGAGATAAGCTGAAGTGTGTATATTAACTCCGCCATTAATGCTTGAATGTTGTGGTGATATAAGTGTTCATTTACGTGTTCTTCCAGGCTTTTTCGGCTTCTCTAACTATGTCTTCGCTAAATGGCTTCCACTATTATAAGGAAATGAACTTAAATGCTACGGTTCATATTATTTCAATCTTTACAACAATTTCGGGGTTTGTCAAATGTAGCTAAACATTGTTTTTTCTGAATTGTTTCTATTTGGAAAGTTTTATGGTAGTAATAACTTTGATTAGACTTTGAAGTTTTAATAAAAATACACAATGAGGGTAATGGTTAAATGAGTATAATAATCTGATCGACTGAAGTAAAATGGCTAAGAAGGAATGAGAACACTTCCTGGCTGATACGAAGCCTACAATTTAGAGTTACACGTGCCTTGAGCTGTATCTTTTGGCTTCTTGTTGGTCTTTAGCGCTGGAATTTCTTAAGTGGTCTTGTATTATACTTGTAAGAAATGCAGTTAATGCGTTTAGATCCTAGTCCATAGCCCCTCCTCTCTACTCGGTGTCGCGAAGAATCATCTCTTTGCTGAAGCTTGACACATTTTACTTTGTACAGCCACTCCTTGCGTAGCCATTTTCCTGACTTACTCTGTTAATTTTCATTATATTTCATCGCAGTAGATGTTTTTCTAGTTTAATTTATCGCTATTAGGATGAAACACTTGATATTTTTTGGTAAATATTTCCGTGTGAGAACTGGGCAAGCACAGTTACTGGTTGTCTCTCATAGATGTAAGCCCCACCCTCCTATCTTTGAATGACTGTTTCTCGTGAAATCCAGTAAATTTTTGAAAGGTTCCAGCTGACCGTGGTGCTATTCTCTAGTAGAAATATTAACCTAGTTTTGTTTATGTTTAGAAAGTGTCTGATGGCTTTTAATTTCAAGTTGCCTGCTTCTTTGCTGCCAATGTTTTAGAAACTTCTTAAGTTTTCACGGTTTGCCTTGATCTTCACACAAAAAAATGAAAATATGACTATCTCATGTTATATTTGCCGATCTATATAATTAGGATAGTTTAACTACATGACAAAATATAATTATAGGCTTAATACTTCCTGTTGCAACTTTTTACAAGAACGAATAACTTCTACCGGTAACGTATGCACGAGCAATACTTCGACTTCCCACGCAACCATGCACATGAATTTATTTGCGTAATTATGAGTTTTAAATGTGACGCGCTATTCATTGTTTTATCTTTTGCATTTTAAGTTCCCCGATACGCGCGAAACAGGCAAATTGTATTTTCATCATGCGGGTTCACTGATTTTGTTGTGCGATTGTTGCTTTGTTAAGTATTTGTTACTCTGTAAACTGTCAGGGGAGTTCAGTGAACATATAATGGGGAATACTATGGTCTTTCAGGGAAAAAATTTATCTCTCAGTTGATTGTGGTATAGATTATTTTTGTCTAATTCCTTTACTGCCAACTTTTGCGAAATTCATGATTTCGTGCGTGTTATAAACAAATGCCTGGATCTGGTGTGCTAAAATATGGCCATTTTTTGTTTTAAAAGCCTTAAGTATTACGAGACAATGTTTGTTATGGCGAAATCTCGTGTGCACTTTCTTTGAGGGCATAAATTTAGACACTATTGTTAAATATCATTGTATTTTTAATGTTTATTTCTCGCCTAAATTCATTCAACATCTTGGTTATTTATAAAATAACGATCCCCATTCAAATCTGATTCATTAGGACATTTTTGAAAGTATTAAAGCTTGAAACACATTAAACAAATACTAGTATTGCATAAGCTCGTCGTCTTGCCGAAATTCATTGTTGGTATATTTCAAAATTCTTTAAAAAAGTTACATAGCACTTTGGGTTTTTTATTTATGTATACAAAAATTTTATTAGTATGATTTTAGATCACCGTATATTTAATTTCTTACATCACTCAACGCTCTGTCCAAGGAAAAATTTACATGCCCGTATTTCATTGGTAATTCGATTAATTAAATTTGTATGTGCTTCTGTTAATTTTGAATCAATGTATTGCTAAATGATTAACCATTGCTAAAATCGTAGTCTTTCCAAGATGACGAAGACCAGTTTTGTAGAGAGCCGAAATCTTTTACCAGAGTATCGTGTATTTGTGTTGCGGATGGTTTTTGTTAAGTTGTTTCTCATCACTGCCATGTACCTCTTCAGTTTTACGACACATGATGTTAAGACTGAAGATCTTTTAGGTCACTTGTTTTGATCTGCGTCTTTTGTACTGTTAATGCTTTGGCGTGATATTAACGCATGTATCTTATAACGATACCACTTCAGCGTATAAAATTTAACTGAAACACGCGCTACGGTTGCATTTGTTTAACGGGAAGCTTTCTTGTCTTCAAAATGGTTATGTTTATATTTGCTACTGGAGAGTTCGATATTTAATCAAATTCCTAGGTAGATCATTAACGAAGCATTTTCAAAATGAATCAGTGTCTTAGTCATGGTTTAAAATTACTGACTCGATTTTTTTATTAACTTGAATTCATGTTCATAGATACTTTGGGCACACGAGTGGCTCTTGCCTACAAGGAACATTAAATAAAACAACACTCTAAAGCTAAGTGAGCACCGTTGTGAAATATTTGCTCATCAAGATATTCTAAAGAGAAATTTTCATTCACTTTATACAATGGTTCAAAATTTCGTAATAGATATGATATTGCAATAGGTATCGATAATTGCTAAGTTGTCTTTTCAGAATTCTTTACAAATTAATCATTTATCATCTGAATTTCTTGACTAAATTTGAGTATATAAGAGCTGAAAACTGTTTACTATTAAAAGGAATTTGCTTGGAATCGACATTCTGCTATTGTAAGTATTCAAATGTTTTTCATTAAGGAAAACTCACCACTACATGATGTCGCTGGAAATGGAAAAGTCGTTATCTCGAAGAGAAAGAAGGTTATCTCAAAACTCTCCAACTGGATGTCAGCAATAAAAAATTCCTAAATTACTCCCTCTGATTCACTCATAACCTTACAAATAGTCATCCATATATGTCGCACTTGCTTTGTGCACGACTTGATTTGTGATCAAATTTTCTTGTCTCAGGTATTCGAAATTTGTGCTTTTGTGTTAAGAGCACATGTTTGAACTTCACTTTGAGCTAAAAAATTTGCGCACAAGTCAAACCGAATAAAACCGGGTGCGGTCTATACGGTAGCCCATCTGTAACACAGTTAATTACGAAGTGAAGTACCAGCGTGAGTAATTCTTACAGCAGCGGATTCATTTCTGGACGATTCCACAGGTGACGTGTTAGAGTTGAAATATTGTCATAATGGTAATTCAGTTTTTCAAAATCTCACTGCAAAAATCTCGTTGGTCGATAAATGGCCCACAGCAGGAGTGTTACATTTAATCTTTCTTTCCTTATGGAGAAACTTCGCCCCAGGGTGTCGAACCGGCGGCCTTTTGACTAGAAGGCAACCATACTAACACTCGAGCTTCGAATCCGACGACAACGATAACAATAAAATAATTGTACTCAGTTTACTACAGCTTCAGAGCCGAAAATAATGATAATTCTGTGAATAAAATTAGAAGTAATATTAAATATTAGTTGTTTATTCGCAACTCAAACGAGCAGCCAATGTATTTCGTAGTAAAATAATTTGCAGGTGCTGGACTACATTGATTCAATTTAACATTTACGATAATTACGCCGATTTAGAACGATGAACCATCACAAATTAGTTCGAAAATATTATGCTTCAAAAATTTGATAAATAAACACACATCCAAAAAACTTTAGGAAAAAAATGTCATCGCATTGAAACAAGTACAGCTACCGAAAATTACGTGACTTAGGATTTTATCATCCTCAAGTGTACTTTCACAATATGTATCGGGTTAAACAATGACCACTGGCCCCAACTTCTAAAATTTAACTTACAACCAGAGTTAATGCTCCACCGTAGAAGGTTCAGAGAACCTCTGAGCCTCTAGGAAAAGCGACTTAATCTCTGCAGCATTCTGAAGAGAAAGGAGAATATCAGTAATGCATAGAGGATCTCATGATTACTCTCATCAAATGACCACTAAGCACTGCACATCTTAACACCGTACACTGTTGATAAACACAAGAACAATAATGAACTAGTTTCCACCAGGGTCCTAGTACTTGACAACTATGGACTCCTTAACTTTTGACTGAGGAAATTTGACACACATAAGAAAAATTGGCATTAAGCTGATTACAAAAGAAGTTCGATTAAAAACAAAATCATCCTCACTCAACTATGATCATCGCAGTTATTTAAAATCGCAGTAACATAACTTTCTACGGTCGTGTCAAAGATATTCACGGATATTTCAATGTAAAGTAGATTTCTAAATCGGTACCATATCAATAAAAGTTCTTAAATTGCATTATGAAGAATAATCTATAACATTAGATACTGTAACCAATAGTTCTTCTTTACAAATTAGCAATTTTAGAGAGGACGATGGCGTGTATGTGCCGGCGAACTCAGCTGCCGGTAAAGGCAGTTAACTATGTAGAAAGATTCAATAATGATTTGAGACGAATTTTGAAAATGCCAAATATATTTGAAAGGTTATACCCTTACGTTTTTATCAAAAGTTAGTAGAAAAATTACTACCTGCGATTTGAATCAAATTGAATGTGAATGTTTGGTATTTAATAG
>VOMN01110572.1:0-10378 GCA_014899125.1 Orchestia grillus
CCAGCACTGAACCCTGCGGGACTCCACTAACGACCAGAGATTCCACGAACGACCAGACTTGGGAATAAACAATTTTTCTTTCCTTTTTTTCTAGTGGTAAATGGACAAAATGAATTTACATGAGATCCGTGACTAGACATTCAGGGAAAATAAATTATTTGAACTACATTAAAAAGCTTTGAATGGAGTAGCTTATAGAGTAGCGGGAAAAATGTTCAATTCAACATTTTCGTCCCTCATTATATTTGCACTCCACTCCCTTCGTGTTGCTGATGACAGCAACGGCAACCTCGAAGGCTCGCTCCTCTCCTGGGAAGTCTGCCCATACATCATATATTCTGAATCATACAGAGAATAAATACGAGTATAATTGACTTACGTATAGCGAAATGCAGACGATATGAGAATGGCAGAACCAAGGTCGATAAAACATATGAATAAATATAAGAATATATATAAGATGGGCATCGAATGAAAGATGGGTGAAAAGATTTTGCAGGAGAGCACAGGTGAAAAGGATTTGAGAGTTGAAGAATACGGAATTTATTTCATAGAAATGAAAGGAGCAATGAAAGGAGTATTGTGGCATGCGACACGTGTACGTGAGGCGGGTAGGGGAGCCGGCACGTGGGGATTAGCTCCCCAAATAAAGTTGTTATTTAAGGGCAAAGAAATAAGCTCGCTTTACAGAAAGCTTCCTTGAATTTTTTATAAGAATATTAGTGAAAGTATGATCTGCAAACAGCAAATTCCACGCACCAAGTAACGCTCCAAAACTCAATAATATGTTTATTACATAAGCGTCTGATTTGTAATTAATGCATTTTGCACCAACATGAATCATTAGAGACATTTACGATCGCTCTGGTCAGATGCGGTGGCGTCTTCAGTATTGAGCCTGTACAATTTAAGCCGTCGTACAGTGCAGGCTTCCGCAAAACGAATTTTATGTTTCACTTAAACTTTAGGCGGTCGGTTCTTTGTAGCTCGAAAAAATTTGAGCTTCCCGGAGAACTTGATCAAAATATTAATAGGTTTTTGACATTAAAATATCAATACTGCTTTCATTACCTAAGATAAAAATGAACCAACTTAAGAGGGTACATCTTTACATGTTTATGAGTACATAAGAAAGTTATTTGGTCATTTTGTTCCAATTGTGTAGTAAATATCATATTAGGATAAAATTCTTTGGTGTATATGAATAATTGACAGGCTTCACCCGCTGAGCGACACAAAACAAAGGTCATCTACTCTTAAATACCCGCAACAAAAACTGGCCTAATACTTTTGCACGTTCATCTAGGACTTGTTTTTCCATGTGAGCTAAAAAAGTAACATGTTTACAGACTGTAAATTCCAGATGCGTGGCCACAATATCTAAGTGGCAAACTAATCAGGAAATTTGTAGATGGGAAATTTAGTCTGTCAGCCGTCACCCCATTCTTAGCGTGACAGAATTTGACGTGGGAATAGCCGTTCTTGGTTATTTGAATGAGGGGTTGAGAGGGGAAATTAAATGAGGGGTTCAGGGGGGAAATTGAATGAGGAGTTCAGGGGGGAAATTGAATGAGGAGTTCAGGGGGGAAATTGAATGAGGGGTTGTGAAGGAAGTGTTTAGTTTGGTCCCGGAATTCTATATTTCAATTGATGTCAGAGTGTTTTATTGAAATAGCTTCAAGATTGCGTTTATTTTTATATCGATAAGGAACGCATGAAGGAATGTCTATGGAGTAGATACGTGTATATGTATATGTGTAATTGCTGCATGCAGTCTTATGTTGGTGGTACAAAACTCCAGCAGCTCATCAGGCACAGCCACCACTCAGGTATGTACATCCATGGGGCCGGTCGCCCACTAGCCTACAGCCATCTGCTAAAAATCACTAATTTTTGAAACCTCTATTGAGCAAATAATGGGCAAGATCTTCGAATTTTTAAATCTATTGCACACCCATAAGCCTTCCTTGAGTTGAGATCGCAGTGCTATCAAATTACACATTGGTCGTACCTGCTATCATAAGTCTGCTTGTAGGTGTATGAGGTTGCGTCATGTATATGTGGTTATATAGTGTGGTAATACAGTTGTATTTGCATGGTTGTTATAGTTTTAAATAGCTGTTGCAGAAGTAAACGAATATATTTGTAAAGTTCTGCTTATTATGTTGTAATGCCAAAATAATAATCAAATAATGAAACGACGAGAACAAAAAACTTGCAGCTCCAGGAACGCTGTAAAAAGGTTAAGTTTATTAATCTAAGGCATAAACCCGCACCAAATTACCTTCACAAGCGATCAACGCAGCTCTGTTGAAAACATGAATGAGGAGGGTAGTCAACAAACGTCTACTTGTGATTCATCATTACATCAACCGATAATCAAGATACAGTGAATCTCATTTGAACTTATAGCAATACTCGTTTTAGTTCTACGTATTACACAGTCTCTGTCGTATCGAATAAAGAACAGAGTTATGTCAAAATATCCCATAATTCGATCCTTATATGTGAGAACTACATCCAATATTCTTAAGCAAACATGACGTTACCCTATGACGTGACTTCACTGGCAAACCTCCTCGTAAAGTGATGTACAAAGCTGTTGGTTCACTGATAATATATCATCCTTCTTTGAGCTGCTAACGTGGTGGTTGAAACTCTCCTCTAAAAAGCTAGCTGACCACATTAGCAGCGCACCCATACTGTTGGTCTGGCAAACCAAAAATATTTTCTTGCAACGCACAAGGCTGCGCTAAGTTTGCTCTTTATTAAAACAAAAGCAGTCCTAGTGTAGCACAGCCCAGAACAAAACCGTTGTGTGTGCTGCCCATTTGTTCCAGCGAAATTACTCGTGACTTTTAAGGAAGTGAGACGAAATCGTGAAAGCCCGTCAGAAGCCCTCCAATTTCGGTCACGCAGAGTAGCTGTACGTATAGTGCCCTTTAAATTAACTTACGAAATCCATGTCTGTAATATTTTCAACCGATGAAACACGGGCAAAAATAAATTGTCTGAATTGTTTAAATTGGTATAGACACGTCACGTACTGACGCACCGCCGTGGCTCAGATTAACTGTAGGGGAGTGCGTAACGAAAAGAATTTTGTGTGTTCCAGGCTCTCGTTAGAAATGAGTAAACTGCCTCAGGCTATAATTCGAGCTCAGAAAGAAAAACTATATACTCTTGAATGTTTGAACGTTGCTGCTATGAAATAGAACGAATGCCGTTAGTAATGTTTATGATGAAACATCGATTACAACAGCATGGAGCGTCAACTTACTACGTGTGCATTACTACAGACCTGCTCGAATTACATCAAATTATTGGACAAAGGGTAGCTTTGTATTATTTTCACGTCACGGTTCAGGGACAGGTTCCACACACAATTTTGGACTGAAAATGCACGTTCCTGGCCTAAAGTTTACGGAAGTGTTCATTATGGAATGAATTGGACGGACTCAAATTCTCACAAAAATAATCTTTGCAGACTCGTGAGATTTGGTGGCCCGTGGATAGCAAGACCTTCCCCACTCACAAAAATCCCTCAACACTGAGGGTTAGATCACCAATCATGACGAAGAAAATTCAAGAATCCAGTGATACAGAACTGTTGACACCACAAGCTTGTTGCAATAAACTCATACCTTCAATGCGTAGCGGTCTCAGCTCGAAGGTTTTGCCCTGGGATGACGCGTTGTCGAGATCCAGCCGCTGCAATGAGCAAATAAGGATAGTTTTGAAGTGCTCACTACATTATTGGTCTCTCCTTTCGATCTGGCGCAAATTTGATAGACTCGAGTAGGTTCCGCGCGGTCCTTGTGCCGACTTTGAGATGGCTGTTTTGACGGAGTATTTTCATGCAATTCTTCTCGGCGCTGCAATTTGGTTGGAGAGGCCTTTTGTAAACAGGAGTCGAGGACTTCCGACGTGCTCGCAGGATTCCCTGTCATCTCCTTGAGCCATGAGCAATTTAGCTCGGTTAAATGGGCAGTCCTCGTAAGGGTTTTGTTTTCTACTGTGCCGCAATAGGATTCCTTTTTTTAGTAAAGTGCTCACTAACTTAGATGATGCAGGATCAATTTCTCGTCGTCCATTGAAATGGAAAATAATTTGTACGCTTAACGGTTTTACCATATTTCCTGCAATGTGACCCCCTCCCCTCCCCCGCACCCTCTTCTCCCGGTGGGTTACCGTAGAAAAACTGCATCGTGGCCGAAAGCGTGTTAATGTTCACATATATATGTTGTATGTGTAAAGTGTATAAGTTTGAACTCTGTTAACGAATAACGAAGATGAAATCACGTTATGCTACATCTACATGGAAGTGAATCACTCCCCAGGTGAACACAACGTTTTCGATGTTTAGTATTCTCATCCAAAGCTAGTGAAACAACGCTCTCACCTTCAAGATGGTAATCCCTTTCTTTATATACTGTTAGTAAATTTATTAGAAATTCACTTTTGCAGGAATAAAAAGGCATAGCATTACAACATGAACTCAATGCTTTTAATCAACCACCTTAACTTTTTCCTGTGTTGGGGAAAGAGCGATTCATAGCATTTCAAAAGGCCTTGCTGCAGTTGAAGAAGGAAGAGCCACCGCATGTTGCCTTGAGATCTCTTGCGTCTCTGATAGGATTTTGCAGAAAGTCAAAAAAAAATTTATTCACTGTTTGGAATTGAATCATTCCGAAACAAAAGACCTGCGCATATGCTTGAAGCGTCAGTCATTATATTTTTCTCTGAGTCATGTTGAAGAAAATGAAGTAAGGATAGAAGCTGGAAACTTTTCCAGAAATAAATATTCTCTACCGTTTGTTCCAGTCCCTCTTCTGCCTTTGAACCGCTTGCTCCAGGCCCTCTTCTTCGGTTGAACCGCTTGTTCCAGGCCCTCTTCTTCCGTTGAACCGCTTGTTCCAGGCCCTCTTCTGCCTTTGAACCGCTTGTTCTAGGCCCTCTTCTGCCTTTGAACCACTTGTTCCAGTCTCTCTTCTGCATTTGAACTGCTTGTTCCAGTCCCTCTTCCGCCTTTGAACCGCTTGTTCCAGTCCCTCTTCTGCATTTGAACCGCTTGTTCCAGTCCCTCTTCCGCCTTTGAACCGCTTGGTCCATTCCCTCTTTAGCCTTTGAACCGCTTGTTCCAGTCCCTTTTCTGCCTCTGAACCGCTTGTTCCAGTCACGCTTCTAGCGTAAAACCGTTTGTTCCAGACACTGTTCTTGAGTAAAACAGTTTGTTCCACATACGCTTCTCGAGTAAAAAAGCAGTTACATGATGTCTTCAAAAGTTTCCTTGCAAACATGACATGCCATTCGAGTATTAATCTGATTTTTTGCGAATACATTATTCAAAATGGTGATCAGACTGAGTGCGATACGGAACCTGGAACTCATAAAGAATATATACCCCGTAAAATATCCTTTGCACGATTCCCATTCAGTGCAGCAGAGTTATGCACTGCCGACCTCGATCTTACCCCTAAGTGTTCTTTGTTTAGAGCTCCAGCGTAGTATATTACAGACTCTTACATTTATCATGTGAGAAATCTTGTATTTCATTTATTTCCCGCGACACATTTGTACAGTGCTGCAGGTATACATGTATACTATTACCTAACGCTAATGAGTTTTTTGATTTGTCACCGGCGGTGCGAGAATTATAACTCAAACATCTTTGCAATAACCGTCACTGCATCAGGAGGGGAAATAATTCAAATCTTACTAGCATCATCTTTTCAAAAACTCTCATCGAAAACAGTCACACGGGAAACAGAATTCTTGACGATCTAATAGCTCATTTCTCTGGTTAGAAAACAGTATAGTGAACCCCATAGATATTTACATCATTCCTAAACCAACTCTCGACTACATAGTTTATTTCGCATTTTCGTTCAAACAACCAGTCCGACAATATCGACCATATTGTTTTTCAATATTTTCACCCTTACACTGAGCGGTTTTCACGTCCCTGAAATATCTCTTGAGTCATTTCTTTACTCGTTAAAGAATTATAAACTCAAGAACCCCCGAGAGTTTTTATTGTATTGACTGAAGCTGTTTCCCTCTAAATAATTTGATGGTAAGTTTCTACTTAATAAACTGAATTTTAGTTCCCCATCGTACTGGGGGGGGGGTGAGGTGTGCGTCATGGGGCGGCCCGTCAGTCTCCTGGTGGTGGTGAGGCTTTGATGGTGTGGTGCAGTACATCAACAAGAACAGAATTGACTATGGCAACAGGGGTGAGCCTAATGGCCCATTCTTCTGCATTATCTACTTAACTCCCACCCGGTCAGACATCAATCACGCACAGGCACCCGAAAAGAAGTTAAGTAGGAGCCGTAAGAAAGTTGAGTAACTGTTAATAATACTGTCATCTACTCATTTTTTTTGTGACCATCCACGGTATAATTATTGCCACCAGCCTGCGCCTCTGTATTGGAGAAAAAAGTGTAATTATGTTGAGCAGTAGATCAACATGCAGCGTGTTGTGCACCACAGAGAGTACCATGTTGTGCACCAAAGAGATTACCATGTTGTGCACCAAAGAGATTACCATGTTGCGCACCAAAGAAATTACCATGTTACGCACCAGAGAGATTACCATGTTGCGCACCAAAGAAATTACCATGTTGTGCACCACAGAGATTACCATGTTGTGCACCACAGAGATTACCATGTTGTGCTCCAGAGAGAGTACCATGTTGCGCACCAGAGAGATTACCATGTTGCGCACCAGAGAGAGTACCATGTTGCGCACCAGAGAGATTACCATGTTGTGCACCAGAGAGAGTACCATGCACAGCAGTAGATCAATGAGTGTTGTGCCGTTGAGTATACATATAAATTGATATCATTAAGGCACACTGAGTTTAGTACCACCTGTGCTGTCGTTCAATCAAAGGTTCTTTGATTGAACGAAGCAAGTCGGGACCGTTTTCAGGGAGTGCATTTTGAACGTAACTTGCATTTGTAATGCATCATTCCAGCCTCTCTGAAAGGGATTCTTTCGCCCTTCCACGTAAGGCAGAACCGTTTGGTGGCGTGACAGATGGTGGATAAAAAACTTTTTTTAATCAAGTGTAGGGGAATTTTCGTACACTGCATTTACAGTGAACGTCTGTGGTATTTATGAACGGTGTTGGGTGTTATCGAACTGCCTTTGTCAACTGCATGTTATTTGACGTGGAGTAAACGTTATACAAAACATCTTCACTCTATTTTCATGAACTTGTGACTCTGAAAAGAACTATAAAATGGCATATATCAGTTCAATTTTTTGTATCTGTTCATGAACACAAAATAAATCCACCGAGAAGGCCGACCTCAGATCATCAAATTTGGTGTATCTACGATACAGAGAGCTTGAATACGAGGATGTTGATCTAAAACCATTATTCAAAAATATTTAAAATCAAATGCGACCGATATGATTGAGCTAAACCGATATTACAGGTTCAACAAATACTTTTAAATCGAGGGCTGATCTTAAATGAAGTAACTAAACAATTGAGAGGCGTCACGCTTGCGAGTAGACTTGCTGTCTGAGAGTGTCTTGGCTCACCATCACTTCAACGAATTAAAGCACCTTTAATAAAGACGCATCAAAAATCGTTTCAGGTATTTATGTTTCAACAGTAAATGAATAACTACAAATTCGAGCAAATGTTCACATTCAGTTTTCGTAATTTGCAAACATACAGTTTAATGTGAAAATACTTTCAGCCCATTATAAAAACATTCAGCTGTCATAGGAGACTCTTTTTTTCAAAATCCTTCTTTCCTTTCCGTTGTTTTGCTGTCCTTTCTATCCCTGCTGAGTGGTCTCTAAAAATTCCGCGTTTTGATCATTCTTTACATTAGGAATGAGAAGAACGAAATCCCAGCAGTTTTGTATACGAAACTCATTCTCACACCAGGGCTTGGCGAGTCTGCCCGTCATAGAAAAATCCCCTAGAATTATTTTCACTCGAAGTCACCGCCACGAAATTGCAATTCTCCGCTCAATAAGCGAGCTCGCAGCACTGCACGCCGAACCTCACACCCTAATTTTCGATCAGCGGATGAAAATTACCATTTTCCGGCAGTTGGCGAGCGCGTCCTGTTTCTTAACGAGTCCACGAGCGCAATTTGCCTTCAGTATTGACCAGTAATGCAGTTGCCTGCTCGTGCTGCCCGCTCTCAGGCGCTGACGCCTCCAGCTCACTTGCCCCTCTACTGAAAAGTCAGTGTTTTCCAGTGCACCTCCCACAAAAATCCGAACCCTATTAACCGATTTAAATGTTTATTTTACTTTGATACGGAAATTTTGTTCTTGTCTGCAAAAGGATTATGAGAAACATCAAACCACATTAGTGTATGTACGTGGAATTTATAGCAAAAGTAAATATTAAGGATCTTGTAAATCTTTTATGGTAAACAATTTTAAAACCTCTTCATGATCAGTTCTGTATAATGAAAGAAGTGATTAGCACCACAAATGTCGAAAACCACTTATTACGTGAAATCCTTCACTTCAGCAGGGGTAATAAGCACTTGAAAGGATAGCCTCGTTACTAGCTGTGATTTTTGCATTAATATGTCGTTGGAACTGACTTTCGATATTCTAAGAACGCCTTTATTGGTCACTCTGTCATTAAGCGCGAAATCATTTATAGAAACGACATTGATCTGCAGAAAATGGATTCATAATACTGACTGAGAGAATAGAAACAATAGAGAATATAAACAATAGATCCAAAGAGTCACCTCTCACAAGCTTCTCTGCAAATGCTCTACTATTCAACATAAATGTTGCGTGACGTCATTCCAACGTACACAATGTGCACAGCTGAGTTGACATAGATACGATACAGTCTTCTTAACTTGTGTGAATTCTTAAACTTGTGAAAAGAATCTCCATGCTGAACCAAGAGGACAAATTCCAATTCATTCATTAAGGTTCCTCGTTAAATTTTTTACTAGAAATCACTCAGTAGTAAATAATTTCAGTACGCGCGTTAATTTTGAAACGGCTCATCGAAGTTAATCTTAAAAAAAGAAGAGGTAATTTTTCACTTTTCTAGTAGTCTTAAACTTTCAGTATGTCTAACAGAATTTGTAAATTTCTAAAACAGTTTTTGATTAGTTTTTGTTAAAGAGTAAATAAACCTGAAAAGATGTCCAATTCAATACCATCTTTGTATTTCGGCTTCAATAAGATAGCTCGAAATTTGCGTTGAAGGAACTCCCAGACATCTTGGTCTCCGAAACACAATCGAGCGAACATCATTTCATTTGAACATTCGAGTAATAAATTTCTGAAGTGAATTTCATTCGTTTGCGAATGTACTCCTTATTCGAATTAACAGCTGGACGGAAGTTCGAACCAATTTTTCGCAACCTCCTGACTTAGTCATTCATAATTTTTCAGCAATCATTAGATCCAAGCCCATCTTACACAATCAATCTTCTGCTCAATCACTCGAATAAAACACGATCCTTTAGCAAATTTAAACTACACCACTGAGCATTCAATGTTAGTCCCTTGTACCAAACGGCCCTAAAATAATCCCCAGCTGCAATGCCATGGTATTCATTAGGATTCCAAGGCCGCAAACATGCGCGCCGCTTCGATAACGCGAGCACGAACAGCAGCACTGCAGGCTCCCTTAATTTGCTATGGCACTAACTTGCTCGAATGAAGCATATTACGACCCAGTGAAAAATTATATTTTATTTGCTGCAAACACGGCGGAACCACTGGCAACTTTTCCCATAATGAAGCACCCTAAAGAGTCTCCAAGGCACGACTTAGGTCTATTTATACACGGACTTGCACAGAACCTCAGCACCGTTCTTGCTTTAATGCACAAGTCGAAAGCGTTCCCAACTCCTTAAGGCAGGATACTCTGTTCATTCGCTCCAAATGAACATACGGCCTTTGGGAATACAACTAAACGAAACCTTGTTTGCCTAAATCTGAGTGCAATTTGTCCGGCTTCCAGTGGTGTTAATAATAAATATCGTAGTTACGAGCGCGTTCATGGAATAATTTTGCGTCCTGAAGTCTACGGAGTTAGCACCTAATATTTAACTTACTTTTACACATTGAAGTCTACGGAATCAGCACTCAATGTTTAACTTACTCGACCATGAGCAAGCAAGGGGAAAGAGCGCTTCTACAATCGGCTGTGGGAAGTTTTGATTACTCAACAAAAGGCATGACATTTAAGCCATTTCATCCAAGAATTTTGAGACAAAGCGTTACCTTCCAACAATTGCCGCGAAGAGGAGAAGCCCCTCCACGCTATAATTGCTTTATTTACAACCTCGATCGTTATATATGACCTCAAGTCGTGGGCTCTGCAATACAATTTGTATACGAGAAACCAGAGAAGCATCC
>VOMN01110573.1:0-17168 GCA_014899125.1 Orchestia grillus
TGCAAATATCGGCTGCAGTTATGAGAACTCAAAATATGTCTATTACAATGCAAACACATGGAAATAGTTTTCAGGAGGACCAACCAGTTACTTTAGAGCTGTGTAATGGTAAGTATATCAACTAACCTTTGAAGAATAAGAAGAATAAAACGACTACCTGGCAAGGGGAAAATATGTTGGGTGTGAGACCCAATGAGTGGTCTTATTATGCCAGTCCAACCACAATAACAACAACAGAAAAGACATGAAGACAGTGAAGTGAAGAGAACTGAGTGATTGATTTCTGTCATCTTATTATCATTATATGGTCTGAGCTTCAAATCCTTATAATTATGAGTTTGTATTATCATTAAGTTTCCTATAAATAATAATCATAGAGTATTTCAAAATGTTAATTGACAATGTCTAAGTTCAAAGAATTAATAACAAAATACATTTTCTATTGTTCAAGACTAAAAATATTTTCTATACAAAAGGTTGGGCAAACATAGTTTTCAATATTTAATATATTGTATAAAGGAAACATTAAGTAAAGAAATAGTCAGCTTGATAGGGAAAAGTGGTGTTCGTAGTAGTCAGTTGGGCATAAAAAAGGAGATTTTATAAACTTTATTTCATTAAAATAAGGAAAATACTTATTAATCGAAATCGATAATAAAGCATCAAAATTGTACAAAACTGTACTTGATGCAAAAAGAATATTAATAACTTCAAGACAAACTTAAAGATCTTGGCTAAATTCTAAAAAGAATGAAGCTAGGTGTACAAGAAAGATATTAGGAAGCATCAATAATCAATCAGTTTTAATAATAACTCGATAGTGCAAAACAACATCACGTGGTCAAACTGAGACCAAGAAAACACAATTGAAATTCAGAAAAATCAAGACAAACACTGATACTTGTTTGTGTAAACCTTTGTTAAATATTTTTTATTTTCTAAAGTATGTCAAATTACATTGGTAAGTTCTACTAAAAATATGTTCCTACGAACACATAGTCACTTGAATAAGCAATTAGCTCTTTTTATTAGCATCATCTTTGTCCAAATGACTGATGCTGAGGCTGAGGCCTTTTGCTAGTTTAAAACTTTCTTTGCTTAAATTAACTTCTAAAAATATTTCTTACTTTGTACTGAAAAGGATCGTTAAGCTCGTTTCATCATTAATAAACAATGCTCTTAAAATTCCTTATCAATCATATCTACCATCAATCAGTCGATAGCTCATTTATTAACTAATAGACTTATGCACACAAATCATTACTTTTTTTTCATTGCTTCTTTTGTATGCTTTTACAGGTACTTCTCTGCCTCACTAACTCTATTATTTGGGTCTCTTTTGCTATTACCTGCTGTCAGCAGATTCTTGAAGAAGACAGTGGCATCTGTAGTCTTCTTGTTCTCCTCAGGAGCAGACTTGTTGGCAGTTGACGATGAAGATGACCCAACGCTGCTAGAGTTATCAGTCGCTGTAATATTGCTTCCAGCTCCAGTGGCTGCTGAGGCTGTGGATGAGGCTGCCGAGAAAATGTACTTCTCGAAATATTTGGACTCCTCTTCAACAGTTATTTCCTCCTTCTGCGCTTTTTTTACCGGAGGTGCTGATATGACCTCATCATAGGGTTTCTAAACGTTCATTTTCATAACTGAATCCTAAATCAACTGAGGATTGTCGTAGCCCAAGGGAATGAAGATGGCCTCTTCGTTGATGGCCTCTGACTTGAATCGGAAAGGGAACTTGTAGGCTAGGTTCAATATATGTTAGTATATCAAGTTCAGGTTCGAGTTGTTCTTGATTGAAGTGTACACCAAACTTGCGCCGTCTATTTCGTTATTTATTATCAAAAAATACATTTTACGCACCATTTACGTATGTGGTACATCACGTACATGATTTTCTGGGCCGACTAGTCCCTGAAGACTTGAGACTGCAGGTCACATTTGTTGACGCAAACGACTAAGGGCAGCCTGATATTATTCTGTAGCACTCCGTCGGGCAGAGGGATCTACATGGCTTCTTGCTCCTACTCGCTGGTGCTTTGCTCATATTCAAAAACTTTTCTATTAATATTGCATCAAACTCATACTTTAGTTTGCCGTTCTCGTCGAATTCTGGCTATTTGAACCGTTTATATGCATTCTACACTAAATAAGGGTTGTAAATAAATTTTACAGTTTTTTGCCATTTATTCCAGCTCGCTGATGGTCAGCTAAGCCTTCTTTTGCAATTCATAAACAAACTTGATCCATTTGTCCAGTTCACTCATAAATGTCCATGGGTTAGTGAAATCGAGCATGATTATTATTACAGCCTTTTTCAAAATGTTCTTATTGGCCAGCTCTGTGTAGATCGCAGGGTTATCATGTTCCTCCACCATGTAAATTTCCAATTTGGTATGAGTACCTGAAAATAGAAAGTAAACTGATGCTTACGATAGTCAATGTCAGTAAGATCGAGTACATTGAGATATGCATAATCGATAGCTGTTGTAAGGCCTTTAAGGCGCATTTTGTTGGAGTCGACTTGAGCGGCGAGACGTTTGTTATGAATGGTGGTTTTAGATATTTCGAATAAGGAGTCTACCAATGATCTCTTTCCGGAATGTCGGCTTCCCAGGATTAGAACTGGAGTGTTTTCGAATTTGTTTTAGGAGCGAGATTGGTTGAGGAACTAGTTCCACATTGGTGAAGTAAGAAAATAGGTATTGGTATGAATGAAAAGATGACTAAAAGGTTAGTTTGAAATAATAGCAAATAAATGGTTGTGTATGTTAAAGGCGTAATTATAAACACGAAATACTCAATTTAAAAAGAATCATATCTTTGAAAAGAGCGAATAATCAAATGTGAAATATGAGTTTGATTCTTTAATCTGATCAAACATATACATGCAGAAAAAAGAATTTGTAAATTTAATAGATTATTTTAATAACTTATTTTTTACGAAAAATTATTTTTGCTGGGTTGGATCAATTAAACAGTCACCAATCTTTAATCAGTCAGTTAAAAGAGCTCTTCATAAAAAGTATTTGCCAATTACTAGAGTTTTAAATCCTTAAAAAAGATGCATGTTTAAGTTTTTTATCGATCAATCATTCATTCAGTTGAAATAGTTTTTTTATATATTCATTTATTTATTTGGATATTTAAGTTTATTCATTTGGATATGTTAAGTTCAATGGCTGATGGTTTTTTCGATGTATTTATGATGGCGAGGCTGATTAGAATGGTTTTTATTCCCATTGACTGATATATTGGTGTTTGCTGTATTGGTGGTTTTGGTTGCTGTTGATTTTATCACCGTTGCTGCTGGTGGAACAGCCACAGGAGGTACAGCTGCTTCGCCAAGCTTTCCATTAAACTTTTCGTTTTTCTCAGCATGAGATTGTTTCTAAGCCTTCTCCCCTGTAGTCTTATCTGCGACCACTTTCCTTTGTTTCAACTTATTTTGATGAATGTTCTTGATCAACAAAAACTTCAACCTTTCCTATTCCCTATTAGTCTGCCTAAGAATATTATTATCACATATTTCCTTCAACTCATTCAACTCTGACAACCCACTATGAAACAGCTTAATATTGTCTTGGTTCTACAATTCTATTTGTGTTTGCGGGTTGAGCCAGTTGCCCAGCTTGCTATTAGGTTACCGGACTAATCTTCGAATTAGCTTTATCTAAAGGCTTTAGATTCCACCTTTTGGGTTGCATCTTTATTTCGAAATTATGTGTGAAGAGCGATTATAACATTGAATTTCCTTTTTTCCATTTGTTTGCTGAGAAGAAGTTAATACATTTTGTTGCAGCTGTTTGTTATCATGTTGCTTTGACTGTTGGCAGGTATTTTATTGATACTTTCCTTGTTGCTTTTGTGATGACTTCTATTGGGACAAGTTACAAAGTGGCTAAAACTATTTTTAATCGATTATTGCAGGCATTGATTTTTATTGTTTGGTAGGTTTTTGTACTTTTAGATGGTCATTCTGATTATTTTGGCTGCTACTCCTGTAGTTTTATTTCGGAGGTTAATCTGAAGAAAAACGCTAGGAAGATTATTATTAAGACTATGAATGACTCAGAGGATTCAGTTATTTAAAGATTTTCTAAATGGCTTCTACAGGACATGGCAAAAGGTCTCTGTCTTACCCAGTTAATTAGTCATTTCTTTTCAGCTTTTTTTCCTTTATTAAAGTTCGTGTGTCTCTCACATCCTACAAGATTTCCATGGCGATTTATTCGTGCTCTTCGAAAACTTCATCAGGCAGCTGGCTGTCTATGATGATTTAGTTACTTTTGTCTAGCACGTGTAAGTAGTTGCAATTAGGCATGTTTTTGCATTCGATCTTTTTCAGGAAGTATTTGCAGTATTTTATCGTTCCGAATATCGAGGCAAGCTTGTGATGTCTATCCAGTTAGTAGTTGTTCGTAGCCTACCAATAATGCTTGAAATTACTAAAATGGCTATGGAAGCCTAAATGTTGTCACTGTATGTGAGGTATGCCGACATTTGTCTGAGGCCTTTGAGCAGAATAACTTTGCTGATTTTTCCATATTTGCCAAAATAGATCTATGACTTCATGTCTGCCTCTGTCAAATACAAAGGAAGGCCTGAGCAGAAAAGCAGGTTTTTACGTAAAACTCTAAGATTGTCTATGTTATATTGATAAAAAAATTATAGAAATGTTTCGCACATCAAAATAAACTGTGATACCTCTGTGATATTACCTGCCCGTGTAGTGCTTGGAGTTTGGCGCTGAGGGCTTGCGACCATTTGAATTTACGCTCATACTTATTATTTGCCTATACAATTATTAATTATATAAGAATTCATGTGAGCTATATTATTAAGTTTCATTGTATTCTAGTGCATTCTGTTCATTGTTGATATAGTGTTGTTACAGAGATTGCTAATTTCATATCAAATGTACCAATTTGACCTCTTCAAATAAACTAAAGTCTAATTACCGTTGCTAAAAAGTTATAATGCAAACTGAATAAAATTCGAAAACAGAGTTCTACAATTATTTATTTATCTATCAAAAAAGTGGTATATTCCCGAAGCCAACTATTACTCAGCAATCAGCATTTCAAGTGCTTAATAGGCTCGGCAGTAAGAGCTATTTTCCTGCGAGTACCCTCAATGATATCTCTCATGGCATTCCTTCTGTTCAAAATTTCTCTAGCTTGATCGTCTTGATCTGCAAAGATTGTAATTTCATCGACAAGCTCTTTGTTTACTTGCTCGTACTCTGCTATCAAGGCCAGAAGCCTGTCGATCTCGCCATTCAGATTTTTATTCTTGTCGAGTTTTAAGAAATGTTATTTTCTCAGCTTCTACTCTTCGGAGATTATCAAGTCAAGCTAGTTCTCTTGAGCTCTGATTCCACTTTCCACATCATTCAGCTTTGAGTTTAGATCCCGGCCTTTTGCAAGCTAGTTGTTCAAATTGGCCATGTTTCGTTACATTTCCTGCTTGTACTTATTGGCTTGCTGGTCATAGTTGTTGTATGAAAGCTACATTTCCTCGATTGTGCCTGAAAGGTTTCTCAGCTTATTCTAGGTGCGCTTAGATTCGTCATTTTTCTGCTTCAGTTCAGAAATCAGCTTCGCGTTGTCATTTTCTGCCTGCCTCAGAGTCTTTTCCAATCTGGCATTATTAGACTCTTGATTTCTGACCTGTTTTTACACATTCTTCAAATTCGCAATACTTTCATCCAAAAGCGCGGACAAATTATCACAATCTTCTTCAAGCCTTTTCCTTTCCTCTTTTAAACCTTTGACCTACTCATTGAATGAAAAGCTACTGTGATGGCCAGAGACCTGTTCTCTTCGTTGGCCTTTTGATTCTTGTTTTAAATTCCTTTAATTTCATATTTAATGTTCTGTATTTCAGTTGTCCTTGTGTCGCACATTCGTTTCATGGCTGTGTTCTCTCTGATCAGATCCTCAATGTGCACTGAAGCCTTCTAAAGATTGACCTTAAAAGCGTCGATCTCCTCCTTCAAGTCTAGAATGTTGTTCCGATCAATGTCGCTCTTTACTCTAAGCATAAACTTCTAAGCAATTTACCTTTGCTCCTTTTCGGACCTTTACTTCTCATCGATCAACAAGCTGTACTTATCCTCCAAAGCAGCTATAAGCTCATTGAGTCGATTGTAATCTCCTTCTAACTGTCTCAACTCGTAAACTTATTTTTTTAGTTCACTTATGAGAGTGTCTTGCTGGTCATTCTCGAGTTACAAAGTGTGATGAGCATCTAAGACGGCTTAGGTATTGTCTAAATACTTGCTGTACATTTTGGCTTCGTATGTATGAGATAAATTTATAAGAACAACGAGTACTTTATTTATAATTAAAATTTATGTGTTTTAATTCTATGAATTAATTAATGAGTGAATCGACGGAAAATCAAATAATAAATATTAAATTTTAGAAGATATTTTTATTCCAGGTTGTTGGTATTCATCATCATTTCTTCTTCTTTTTCTTCTTCTTTTTGGTTTCTACGATAAAGGGATTACTCAAAAGCTACTTAGCAGGGAAGATATCTTATGGCGTCCCCGTCATACTGTCTTAGTGGTCTGGTAGGCACAATCCTTGAGAAAGGGCCCTGATATTTACACCAATTTTATTCCTTGTAAGTCTCTCCTTTATCCTTGAAACCTAATCCAGCTGCCCAAGCCTCTCTTTAGACTTACTATGACGCCTGATAAACTATGAGAAGTTTCTCTTTCGGGGAGAGTACTGGCACATCGATACTGGAATGTTTTCTCTACTTTAGCTTTCTTACTAAGCAGCAATGTTCAGCATTTTAGAGAATTTCGACTTCAACGACTTTATTCTATCCCTTTTAAAGGAGTTTTAATGAAAAACTTCCTAGTTGTTAGGAGTAGGAAAGTGCTGATTACTACTGTATCCAGTTGGATTACTGCTATTATGATTCTTAATCTTGGGCAGTAGCAATTATGCAGTTTTACTGATGTTTGATAAATCGAACTAGCTATGACGAGGTTTCGATCTGACAGCAACAGTAAACCCGAATTTGTGCTAGTCTTACTTCGATAGTCTTTATGGCTTCTCAGGCTATTACTGGCTGAACTAGTACCTGGGGTTGTGTATCATGTCTTCAAGCCTCTTTTGCATTTACTTGGTTAACTTTGACTTGTTTCTGGCTCTGTCAGTCGCTATTTACATATTTAACTTATCTTATCTTTGTTTGCTCAGGACTTACTGCTGGAGCTTCAGATATCTATTTTCAAGGCTTCTTTCAGAGTTTGTTGATCCCCGATAATTTATATACTGGCGACGCCTATTCGGAATTAATGCAGGCTGAACCTCTGTTTTAGACACAGCTGATGTATAGAGCTTTGTCTTCGGGGCAAGTTTATCTTCACCAGGGACATCTTCTGGAGGCTCATCATCGTCAGGCTAGCCTGGTTATTCCCCAAAACCTCCATAGTCAGGCTAAACGACTTATTCTTGCTTGTTTTCATTGCCATCACCAGCGATTTGTTGTTATCCTTCCGGCAAAGCCAACTAACCTCCAACTACTCCTTATTTTTGGCCATCTTACTTGTGGCCTTCACCTCCATCCTCCCCATCCTCCTCTTTATCACCATCATCATCATCTTTTGGAGGCTCATACTTTGGTGGCATGGGATACAAAACTCTCTCAGGCTATTTCTAACTTTTAGTATCTGCAATAAAGGGCGCTATATTGATCATTTTGCGCTTGTACTAGTTCAGCCTGCGAATTGGAATATCCAGCTATTTATGGGCAGTTCGGTTGTGCCGGGCAAACGGCTAGAGTATTCTGTTCATCAAGGCTGTTGGAATCTAGCTATATTTATCAGGGGCCTATTCCTCAGGTTATTTTTTTTACGGCGGATCCGTAATATACTTGCGATACTAACTCGTCATTTCATATCTAATATTGCCTTGGTCTCTGCGTTGATCCACAAGCCTATGTTGCTCCTTATACCATTCATGAACTTGACCTAATGCCTATATTTGATCATCTCTTGTATCAAGTTGTGCAAGATCAGAAATCATAGAATGCAGCTTATGATATGAGGCGATTTCGTATGGATCGCTCACTTAGCCTTTTTCTACGCGTTTATTGTACTCACTTAGATGATAGACTATAAATTTGAATTTGTCTTCATTTTTTATGAAAGGGTTGTTTGCTAGCTTTACATTGATTGGGTATGGAGTGGGCTTGACAGAAAGAGCTAACTGGTCAGCAAATCTGCGTTGGAATGCCAGGCGCTACTACTTTGTTTGTTGTGTTTGTAGCATTAATTTTATTAATTATTTGATAAAATAAACAAGTATGTGCCGATCATTGAATGAAAGTTGTATTTTATTTAGTTAATAGCGTAAAACAAGCAAAAAATAAGAAATAAAAAAGTAACTTGATGAATAAATGGTATAGATTTGTTGAATAAGATCATACGTATACATTTGATTGACTGCTACTGTTTAAAACCAACAACGAAAACCAAATATACAATGAAACTTAAACAGTGACCCATAGGTCTATTATTCTTTCAGTCTCTATTCCTTTGAAATCATCTCTTCGCTTCTCTACTTTTTTGTTCTTTAAGCTCTCTTGCTCTAATCTTGTCTTCTTGATAATCGTTGACTTCTTTTGCGAGATCCTTTTGCTTGTCCGAGACATACTTTCCATATCTGGTAGTTGCAGATCCAGTTCCTCTTCTTGCGAACTCTTCCTCACTCAGGAACAGAATTAGAATAGCCTCAGCCGCGTCAGCGTGCAGAGAGATGAAAAAGGTTGAGATACCCATGCTCAATAGAAGCAAAATTCCCATGGCTGACACTGACACATTTTTTCCGTTGTTTAAAACGAACAGTCCCAGGATGCAAACAATTCCACCTACAGCGAAGTGGGCGGCTAATCTGTAAATTCTGCTGGAAGACTGAGAACTGTTTGTTAGCTCGGACTTGTTTACGAGATACTAGCAGTATCTGGCAGAATTACAGTAAGCGTTTCCTGTCAAGTAGACAAAGGCCATAGAATCGGATCGAACCAGGTCGAAGTATCCAGCGAAGCAATTACAGAACTTGAAGCATGGGTTGGAAGTGTTCGGGTCACAATCTGGGATCAGGGCATCAAAGATGAAGTCAAAAATACCGAAGAAAGCAGTCATGAAGGAGCATGCAATGACACTGCCCAAATGTTTACAGACCAAAGTGAACAATCCATTGCAACACTTACAGTTGTTGCCAAAGTACCACTCAACAGCCTATGCAGAAACCAAATAGTTGACTAAATAAAGATATTAAGAAATTTCGTACATGCTTACTTCAAGAATATGACTCCCCAATAAATCTGGATGATTTGGAACACCCCCAACAAAAAGTTGCCGACATTGTTGACCTTGTGGAAGAGGTCGACCTCGGGATCGAAGGAGAGTTCACCATTCGAGAAGAATGATCTGTATTGAAGGGCCTGGCAGAAGAAAAAGGCGCACAAAAGCAGGATAAACAAAAAGGGTAGAGCCATGAGGTAGATTCTAGAACAAATAAATTTAGAAGCATATTTCAAGAAGATGCCGTTCAGACCCCAACTCTTGAAGTTCTTGACGAATGTGCAGATTGTGACTAGAAGTAGAACCAAAGCCAGAATGAAGACCACAGTTCGGATGCCCGAACCCACAGGACTGGGATAAATGATGAAGCAAATAGCTACGGCCAACATCATGATAATGCCCAGAACCACTGCTACGCGATTCATGATCTTGGGAAGGAATTGCACTAATAACATATAGATGATCGAGACAATGGCGGCAACTATGAGCGATGTACCCATCGTCCTCATCGAGTTATAGTACAGGTCTTTGGAGGTCGAGTGCATTTGATCTTAGAGAGCCTGGCGTTGGCCTTCGTCTGTGGGCATACAAAACATTCCGTAGTCATTGGTGACAGCTTAGTTGTCGTAGTACTGAACTGAACCACCAAATTCACATCCCATGGCTCCGTTGGCCTTGCACTTCAAAGGTGAGCTGTCAGAACTGGGGCAGTATTTGACACAAGCTCGGGTTCCCTAAAAAATGTGATTAATAAGGTTATATACGAGTTGAGTGGGGTTGGCGAAATACAAGAAGTTGTATCCGGGGTATTCTCGCCCGCATGTCTTTCCATCGGTATCCGCTGGGAAGACTTCTTTCTCGTATTGTTCTGAAATAAAAAGAGACAAATACATCGGTCATAGAGCACTATAGCAAGGATGGCTAGTATTAAGGTGAAGCCCAAGCCGATGATTGTGCACAGAATATCCGTGCAGGATCGCTAGCTGTCTGCCAATTATCAAAAAATGTACTGTCCACCGGAATTTTCTCGATGTCATCGAAGGTTTATAGGTCGTTGTGGACGCCCCTCTCCAAGAATTTAGATTTTTCCATCTAATCTCAAATGTTAGTTGATATTTTTAATAAAAATTATTTAATTTGAATAATAAAAGCATCAATTTCTTAAATTTGTGCTATAAAAACAATATCTTCTTTAAAATTAGCTTATTACTTTTCTCCATAAAATTTTATTTTTACTCAATAAAATAAATGAAATAAAATTCATTTATAATATATGTTATTCTATATGTGTGTTAGTTTAAAATATGTGCTAATATTTATTTTAGTCAGTAAACAATTTGTATCATTTTTCGATTTAATTCTCTCGAGATAAAGATCAGAGTTTGTAAAATATTTTGTTTGAATTGAGGAATTTATATGCAAAGTATAAAGAACAGCGAAAATCTTATGTGATTTGACAAGTTCTTAGATGAAAATCAGCATAAAAGAGCAATAAATATGCCAACGAAAAAAAAATGAATGACGAATGAATAATTAATAATAATGTATCCAAATTAATAAATTTGGAGTATTGGGAATCAATAACATGTGCAGGAGTGCAGGTTGTATCCATTGGCTCCGTTTGATCCACTTGCAGATCCCTTCCAGATGACATTCTGTCCAACTGAGGGAAGGAAATTGACTCCGGGTCCTTAAAATCTGGAGCAAGAGCCAAGGTTGAGTCTATAGGTTTGTCCATTGGGGGCCTCGACTTCGACGTAGTTTTATGTAATTTTTTTGATAACACCTAGCCTGCTGACCACGTTGGCGATGGTTGAGGAGCACGAAAAATCTCCATCAAATCCGATGGAAAGGTTGTTCGTGAGGAAGTTGTTTGCGGCAAGATCTGAGATCTGGGTTGAGAATCTTAAGCCAAATGTGCTCAAAAAGTCATTGGAGAAGATATTAACGGGTCTAATGTTGTAGCTGGAGTTCGCTGTGAAGTTGGGAAGCTAGTTTTGAGGGAATCCGTAGTTGTTCTGGATGTAACTTAGCCAGTCATTTTGGCCGAAAGTGAAATAAGGGTAGCTGCCATTATTGATTGTTACGTTAGTGACGTCGTTACAGTTGTAGATCAGGAAGTTGGTGGTTTCCTAGATTTAGAAAATGGCACTATTCAAGTTCTCAATGCTGTCAGTGACAGACTTCAATCTGATCTCATATTGGTTGATCAGTTGTTTGATTCGTTCGATCTCCACAGTGATTGATGAGATCTGCTGATCCAGGCTCAAAAAAGTTTTCTCTTTTTCCTGAATATCGTTCTTGAGTTTGTTTACCTAATCTTCAATTTTTTCATAGGCAATTTTAAGCTCATCACAGTTTGTGTTGATTCCAGACAGCTGTGCGTTTATAGCGTCAACTCTGTTTCTGATCTCAGTAAGCCTGGATTGGCTGGTTGTAATAGTAGCTTTGAATCCATCGCATTTCTCTTGAATCGTCTGTCTTTGTGTTCTGAGCTTAGCGAGTGCATCTTAAAGTCTGGCGATTTCAGCATCAATTGAAGTGAGCTGATTGATGCAGTAGTTCAGTTCAACGGTTATTTTATTTATGGTTTGCTCAAGAGTGGCGAACTCTTTTCGGAGTGAAGCTAGTTCCGCCTGAAGTTAGTTGGTATTTGTTGAACAGCTGTTATACTATGCATAGGCCGCCTTGAGTTTGACTAAAAGCTGTTGAAGATTGAGTTTAAGGTTTTCTATATTAAGAACATTTTGTTGTTCCCTCAATGTTGCGATTTGGGCTGTCAATTTAGCGATCTCATCCATGGCGTCTTGAATGAAGTCTTGAATTTGGACGACAGTTTCTTTCTTGATTTCAATTCCGGCGAGGATTTTTCCCAGTAGATCAGAGAGATACGCAGTTTTAGTTTCACATCTGGCATCACTGGCCACAACGCTCTGGATTAATTGAAGAATCTCAGAAATGTCTCCGTTTCTAATGAGGACGTCAACTTGAGTGAAAGCCATGAAGCCAGTTCCAAAGCCTGAGCCAAAATTAGATCCGAAACCAAAAGCTCCAGATCCGAAATTGGGGCCGTAAGTATTGCCTGAACCGAATGTATATCCATTTCCAAAGTTGAAAGGGAAGCCAGGCCCAAAGTTAATGCCAGTTGATCCAGTTCCAGTTGTTAATCCAGTTCCAGTTGTTAATCCAGACCCAAAGTTAAAGCCAGTTGAGCCAGTTCCTGGAGTTCCAGTCCCAAATCCAACTCCAGCACCTACACCTACACCGAATCCTGCTCCGACTCCGAAGCCGGTGCTTGATCCTGTGCCAAAGTTACCAGTGATAGCTCCAGATCCTGACCCCGTATTGATACTAAATCCTGAGCCAGGGGTGTAACTTGACCCAAATGCTGATGCTCCTTGACTTAGGTTAAGAAGATTTCTCAGCACATCAAAGCCTGTTAGAGATCTTCCTGAACCTGACGAAGTAGAGGTCATTCCGTAGAGAAATTCTTTGTCGGCGATAGAGAAGCCTGTCTGTGAAGGTCTGAAGAAAAGTGACCTCTATAACACTCCATTCTGTGCGGTATCGACACATTTACACCTAGCAATATATTCCTTTCCATAATTTTGAGAAATGGAGACTGGGAATCTGAAGGAGTTGTTAACCATACTCCATCCAGTTGGAAGTTAGCAAGTAGTCTTGTATTATCCTGATCCACCTATGATGGGAATTTGGATAACGTATTGATCATTTTCTTTGAACTGATTAGCGCCATTAAGATTGAACTGCAAGCTTTGAGCAGAAGCCACACTAGCCAGAGCAATCAATAGGAGAACAATAGGTATATGTGTTTTTGACATTCCTTTTACTATTTTAATTTTATGAGAATGGAATTGGAACGATTTGATTAAAAGTAACATAAAACAACTTTTGGTTCAAACTCTGTTTTGAGACAAAAGTTGGAGTATAGACCAATCTTAGATACGTGCAGATATTATGTGATAAATAAGCCTTTATCGTCAAAGATTTTCATCTTTGGTGTGTTGATAAGGGGCCAAACTTAAAAATCAGCAATATAATCCTTTCTGAAAACCAGTAAACGGAAATTAGCTTACTGGATGTCGAAAAAAAAACTTATTTGCAGGGTTCATTTAAATTTTGTCTCAGTTGAAGTTTTTGCAAGATGAGAGATAGAAAGCTCAAACATTTTCTAAAGCTTATAATTATTGATAATATTTAGATTTATTTCTTCTTAAATTTATTTTAGCCGATTGAAGAGTTTCTATCATAAAACTTAGAACGATAATTTCCTTAACAATTTTTAATTATATCTGTGATTCCGTTTGTTTAAAATTAATTATTCAGATATTTTTTATACCAATTGCTGAATTATCTAATCACTAATCAAAATAATATTTCTAATTTAAAAATGCAAGATAAAACAATCACATAAAAATATCAGCTCATCGATGACGAATCAGTCTTCAGGTAAAATAATACTTGACTTAGATTGTAATAATTATAAGGCCTGGCCAATTAAAAGATTCAGGATTTCGGAAAGAACTATCATATAGTTTCAGTTATCGGGTCTCAAAGTTCAGGAAAAAGCACACTTCTTAATGCAATTTTCAACACATAATTCGATGTGCTGAACAGGAAAAAGCGAGTCGGCCAAACTACAAAAGGTATTTGGTACAGTATCGACCAGCCAACCTCAATGATCATATTGGATGTGGAGGGAAGCGACTCAAATGAAAGAGAAGAGCGAATCGTAAATTTAGTTAATATTTTTTAGAAAATTTAAAGGAGAAACTCTTTGTTTGCTCTCGCAGTTTCTCATACTCTTCTAATCAATCTATGGATTCAGCAAATTGGTTTATACAAGGGTTCTCAATTAGCCATTTTGGAAATTATCCTTGAACTCAATCTGAAATTATTCGGATCTTAAAAGCCCAAATAAATTATTTTTGTTGTTCGCGATTTCATAGCTCAACAGTAAAATTAGTAAGCTTTGAGAAAAAAGCTTTTCGCCAATGTTGATGAAGCTTGGCAAAATATACCAAAACCGCCTGGAAAATAAAACATAAAGCTTGAAGAACTCTTTGATCTGAAAGCCTTCTTTCTGCCTTCTAAAATCTAAGAGAAAGATGAATTTTTTGAGGAAATAGTTGGGGTTAGGCAGCATTTGGAAAAGCGTTCCTAAATGAAATAGGTTACTAAGGACAACGTCCCCATGAAAGACTTCCCGATTTTCATACAAAACCTATGGCAAACAATTGAGGCTGACAAGGACATCAATTTGCCTCAGGAAAAAATATTACTGTCAAACATGAAATGCCACTAAGTTCAAAAGAAAGTCTATGAAGAATTCGAGCAAGATTTTAGAGATGAGCTTTAAAAGTACATATTTTTTAAAAGCATTAAGGTCTGAGCGCAAGTTGAATTAAGACTTTAAAAAGAATATTTCAGTCATCGTTGAAAAGATGCTTGCCTCCTACAATCAACAAACTTCTACTTATATAACCGAAGAGGCTGAGAAGGTCAGAAATGAATTCATCTAATTCCTTTAAAGAAAAATTGAGATAAGCTTTTCTTATCAGATCAGAATGATAAGTGAGTAGTGTTTGAAAGAGTTTATCGATGATGTGAACAAAAATTTCATCAAGGAAAAGAGCATTGATTCAATAAAAGGCCTTATTCCTGATGTGAAGAAAAAGTTCCAAGGTCATGTGGACAGGGTAAGTTACTTGTAAGAGTGGGGAAAGGCTTAAATTGAGAAATTTGACAAGGCTGTAGAAGATGCTTTCGAGCATCAAAAGGAAAAGATCATCTCAGACTCGCTCAAGGATTTTGACAGATCCATCAAGAAGCAGATTTAAGGCCTAGTCAGCAATGCTTTCTATGACAAGGAAATATTCTGCACCAGATTTTGGAATTATATTAATACGACATTTTCAGAAGTGTAAACCAAGGCGAAAGGCGCAATTATGACCCTTTACAGCAAGCTTGACATCAAATAAAAATCTGATTCTAACCAAGTCAACTTAAACAGCAAAAGAATAAGTCAACACGTCAAGGATGCAAAATACAACGCCCAATAAGAGCTCAAAACCATAATTGAAATGAAGTGCAATGATTTACTGTACTACGTAATGAGACACTTCGCAGTCGATTTCAACATGGATGAAAAGTAGATTCCTAGGCAATGGGTCGATATGAAGCCAGAGTAAATCACTGAGTTTTATGTAATTTTGTTTGTGATAAAATTTAGTAAAAGCTCAAGGTGAAATATCTCGATCTGCTGGCAAATTTCAGTTGCTTTGAGCTGAAAGAAGATCCTGTGGTTAAATCCGACATTGTAGGATAAGGTCGATTAAAGTACGCTGCGAGCATGATCCACAACCCCAGCAGCATTGAAGAGCTTATGAAGGGAAAAGACTTAATTACCCTGAAAAAAAAGCTCTAAGAGCAGATGAAAAACCTTTACGAGTAAGCTTTAAAGAAGAATGTACTACTATCTTTTACATATCCACAGAAATAAGTCTACATGGGATCAATCCCAACCTGGGGCTGGGTGCTTTTCTTATTGGTGGCCTTTGATGATATTCTACTATGGTTCCATTCACCCTATTTGGCCATTCCTTTGGCCATAATATTGGTTTTATTCCTGGTCTTGTTCTTCTTTGGTGGGAAAGGGATGATTTCAAAGTTCGTCAACATGGCTAGAGGGGCGGCTTCGAGCGCAGTGGCAGGGGCGACTACATCTGTGGCATCTTCTATGATGAAAAGAGATTGATTCATGTTTAGAAGTTATGTGGAGGTGATGGATATTCAATTCAGAAAGCAAAAAGCAGAATGAAATCCATGAATGAATAGATAGAAAGCTTCTCAACTTACTTAAGCAATCAATAATTCATGCTTGATTAATACAAGTAAAATTATACTATACTACTGCTTTTTTATTGCTAATGAATAAGTTCTGAGGAAATTATAGAAGCTTTACCTATTTCATTTTACAAAACAGCCAACAAAAATCTGAACTTCAGAATCTATTGATTAAGTTATCATAAAGAATAAAATATTGCCAGTTTAACTGGTATTTATCTATTCATCAAATATTAGTTATTCAACCAGACAGTCAAAAAAGTAAATATTATTAAACTATTTTGTCCTTTTTTACTTGCTCTTAATATTCTTTCCATAAACTAACTCATTCACTCAATATCGAACTTTTCATCATTGTTGCTAATATAGTTGTTTTGATTGGACTAGTTTATTTATGCGCCGACTTTTCCTCCGTGAATTCTATTACTGCTTTCGGCATCTGATTCTAACGTAAACATATTGGCTAAACCTACCTTCTGCATGATTTCTTGAGCCTTTCTCTGATGGGAGCCTCTACATTTGTAAAAACAGGCCAGGTTCACAAGAGGCAAGGCAAAACAGAACATGGACAACCCAATCCAGAACATTTCTCTGTTGAAAAAGAGTACAATGAGGAAATTCACTAGCCAGAAGAAGCAGACTACTCCATTGCTGATCCAAAAAACTCCATAATTGATAAAATGTACAACAACGTTAGGATCTGCAGACTAAAATATCCAGTTTTCCTGCTCAGTAGTGGAGTCAAGCTCGATCCACCATCTAAGCCCTGCGAGTTTCTTGCCATAAATGTTCTTACACATCCAAAAGTCCATGCTTACCAGTAGCATAACAAAGATAAAGTCAAGGAGTTTCAGATCTGAAAGGATGTAGTATCTACAAACACATACATTAAAGCAAGATATTACAGAACTATGATGGCGGCTTTGCTGATAAGAGAGATTATTATGTTTTTGATATCTATTTATTGCTAAAC
>VOMN01110576.1:0-18759 GCA_014899125.1 Orchestia grillus
CCCCCTCTATTTCATGTGGTCAGTACTCTCTCTATTTCATGGGGTCAGTACTCTCTCTATTTCATGGGGTCAGTGGGCCTCTGCTGCTGGGGGGGAGGGGTGAGGGCAGGAATGACTGCTTTGCTTGTGATTGGTGGCGGCTGATGTTAGTTAATGACTTTTTACTCTTGATCTTCATTGATGGGATGAATGACGGCATGATTGATGGTAGTTAATGATTTCTTGTTCTGGATCTTCATTGACGGGATGAATGGCATTTCAATCTTATGACTGATGGTGATTAATGACTTCTTACTCTTGCTGTTCATGGATAGTGTTTATAACTTTTTACTACCAACTGGAATTGATGACATCAAAAGTTATTTGTGATTGATGGTGGTTCATTGTATTCATGGGTTCTTGCCCATGGTGGACAGCAATTAAAATAATGACTTTATGCTCCTTATGTATGAATATTGATGGCCTTTACTCCTAAAGGCTATAATCAACGAGTGGTGTTTTGCTCTTTAGAATTACTCAGAGCTTTAATAACTGTGCGATTATGTTTAGAAGTATTCAATACCACTATCCCTGCGTAATTATTTTCAGAAGTATTAATTGATGTAATTACTGTGTTGTTTAATGTTTGCTTGCAGTGAACTTCAACTTCGTAGTTCAAGACGTTTGTTAAAGGATGCCGTCAGGTGGTGGGTGGGTGTACTGTACGAATGTATGTAGGTTTAGAGGCGCGCTGGCCTGCTGGTAAGGGTCTGCTATCTTGGTGTAATATTGTGTCCTGTCCATAAACGAGGGCAGTCGAAATGTTCAGAGACAACTCCTAAAATTTCCATGCGCACAATATTCTGCCCGAGATATTCTACTGAGATGGAATTCTCGGCAGGGAAACCTAGGATACATTACTGCGTAAATAATAATGGATCTTTTGTAGTAAAGTAAATAGGTTGATTAAAAAAACCTTTTCGACCTCTTGCCTGAGAATATTTTGTCTGAGAACATTTTACTGAGTGAGTGGTGATATTTTGTTGGTGGAGGGATGTTCAGTGAGTTATGGAATTTCTGAGAAAACATTTACTGAGTTAGTGGGAATATACATATCAACTTAGTGAGGGGATGTTCACTGAGTTGGTGAGTTTCTGAGCAGACATTCACTGAGTTAGCAGGAGAACATTCCATGCCAGAGAATACGAATTAAAAAAAAACGAGTAAGTTTACGTGCGATGCTGAGACAAGTTGTGGTTATAACTTGAGACATCGCTTCATCGACCGGTCATGATGCCCTCTCACAGTGCTCAACCTCAAACTGAAGGTTGGGGCTCCTCAACAGAGGTTGAGAAGGTCAGTTCTATGAAAACAAAGTGACATTATAAGGCCGTGATCTGAGATTCCCTTTTGGAAGCCCTGTTTGCGGCCTCTGACGCACTATCTCCAAACAATGAAGTCAAGCAATAACTGAAATCGCAACTGAAGAAGTGGCCAGACGTGGTGTCAACTTCGCCGTATCTGAGACTTGCTTCGGAATGAATCACGTCCTTTGAAGGTTTTATTCGGCCTCGCCTGTCACAGTCTCAGCCGCGTCGCCGTGGGGAGAAGTGCGGCCATTTGGTGTTTCGAGATAGCGTTAGTACGCAAAAGTTTGATTTCATACTTCCCACCCTCCTGGGCAACGCGTTGTGGGTGACGGGAGGAGTTCATCCAGCTGGTGTATCTTCAGCAATTAGTGTATTTATTGTAAGCCATTTCGCGGCCAATTTTTAGACCAATGCCTGTTTTATGCCAGTGACTTTTGCAATTTCTTCCAGATTTGCGAAAACACCACTCGGAAACTGTTGGTTTGTGCCCGGGGAAGTCCCTTAAAAGACAAGTAATCGTTTTTCAAGCTTCCCGTTTGAAAATCAAGCACTGGAGAATTATTTTTGCTCAAAATTGTGAAATTCCAATCTGTTCAAGACGAGTAAAGTCATCATTGCTGGAGAAGGGGTTATAAATCGATTGCAAATCTTGCAGAGAGCTTAACCATTACTATTCTCGACTGCGTCGTTTAGCGAAGAGCAAACTTGACCCAAAGTAAAAGTGAGTCGGGGTGAAACATCAAGTTCCGGGGATCCAGAGTTTAATATTGGGGGGAATGACGAGGCGTAACAACTATTATTGAACCAAATATTACGTCTCGAGCAGGTCGATAATTTTTCTACGAGCAAAAACGTCTCATAATAGATAGGTCTGATCGATCAGCGAAATATTTGACTCTTCATAACATTTAACAACAATGAGGTTCACAGCAAACAGGTGCGGAGAACTCAGAAATCATGTCGCCCTCGTTGAGTCGCTGGGAGAAATATTTTTTTCTCCCTCAGGACTTCACGACGCCGTGTTACATGTTAAGATTTTTGCTCGTCCTCAGGTACCGCGGCCACGAGCAGTTTTACGAGCACCTACCGAGCCGTTCCCCGCCTACTAAGGACTATTACTTTCCAGGCCTTAATGTCGATGTGAGTAATGGTGACAGCGCTGGTATTTTCCTGGCCTTAAAGTCGATGTGAGTAGTGGTGATAGTGCTGGTACTTTCCTGGCCTTAATGTTGATTGAGTAATATCGGCGGTACTGGTACTTTCATGGCCTTAATGTCGATTGAGTAATATTGGCAGTACTGGTACTTTTTTGGCCTTAATGTCGATGTAAGTGATAGTGACAGTGCTGGTACTTTCCTGGCCTTAATGTTGATTGAGTAATATCGGCAGTACTGGTACTTTCCTGGCCTTAATGTCGATGTAAGTAATGGTGACAGTGCTGGTACTTTCAAGACATGACCGTTGACGTGAGAAAGAGTAACAGGACTCTTAGAGTTAGTGATAGTAACTCGACTCAGTACTTTCATTGTCTCTACCCGAAAATAACAAGTATAGGGGCAGTGCTTGGAATAGATATTTTCTGGTTTTATGTAGGCTCAAAAAGGAGACATGGCTGCGTATTGAGACAGTGTCGTTCCAAGGACTTCTGTTTGATATTAGAATTAAGTCCACGAATTGGATTAGCTTTCACTTACTTATAGTTTGAACACGTTCCCATGCACTCGTGTGGATGGATGCCAGCGATGGGGAATGCCGTCCGGGATTTTCTGCCAGTATCTCCATCAGCTAACCAATGCCTGTGAGAACACGTCAGTTGGAGGCCTTTATGTAACAATATACAATCATACCCCATCGCCACAACGTATGCGTACACGTGTGTTCATCTTTAATTACCCATGAAAATTAGAGGTATTTATCACAATAGATAAGCTCGTTTAAAGGCACCGCTATGCTCGAGTCTATATATGTGTATACTAGTGCGTATATTTACAATTTTCATGAATTTCAAGATACATTTAGTAAAATATCGGTTTGCCAGAGGACTCTCCCATTCATACACTACGTATGCACGTCTTTATCAATACGTCACTTCGGCTCAGAGTTGTGTTTGTGCGTGTTTTGTGCCGTACGTTACATTGACGCACAAGCCTCAGCTCTGGATGGCATGGGATTTCTAGGCCAGAAATATTGAAGTTTAGGCACCATTTAATCTTAATCTCCCCTTAAAGTTTAAGCTTTTCTTCTTATGAAAGCTTACGCTTTACTTAATCAGGAAATTTAAACGTTACTTAATCTTGAAGCTTAAGCTATACTAAATCTTAACGCTTATTTCGACTGATTGTTGAAGCTTGAGCTTTATTTCAATATTGAAGCTTAGGTTTTACTTAACCTTAAAGCTTAAGCTTTAATAAATCTTAAAGTTTAGGCTCGTCTGAATCTTGAAGTTCAAAAGCACTAATGAATCTTGAAATTTAAACTCTACTTAAACTTGAAGCTTAACGTTTTTTCTAAATTGAAGCTTAACCTTTTTTTAAATATTGAAGCTTAATCTTTACTTAATGTTAGCACAATGAATCTTGAAGTTTAAGCATTACCTAATCTTGAACCTTGAGCTTAACCTAATCTTGAAGCTTAGTAGTAGTAGAAGTAGTGGTAACATAGTTTGCTAGCGCTCTTGAAGCTCAAGCTCTACTGAATCTAGAAATTCAAAATCTACATAATTTTGAAGTTTAAGCTTTACCTAATCTTGACGCTTGAGCTCTAGCGCCTGGTTGTCACGGAGCGTCTCGAGCAGAAATCTGCCAGCTCCGGTGCGAGCGTGGTCCTCCTGAACGTCTCCCAGACGACGTCGGGCGTGTTCAGGTGCGAGGTGATGGGGGACAAGCCAACGTTTGAGACGGACAGCATGGACGCCAACATGACAGTGCTGGGTGAGTGATGGGTCAATGATGTGTAGCATGGACACCAGCATTACATTTTCCTTAAAAAAATGTCAAATTAGTCCGGTACGTGACTTGTTGACTCTTCTGAAATTCATTCTAGAGAAACCGCAGGTTTGAATCATACGTACGACTGTGTCTCTCCACAGAGGTGCCGTCTTGGGGGCCTGTGCTGCTCGGCGCTAGGGACAACGAAGAAGTAGCGACGGGGCACATTCTGAGCATCAGTTGCAGCATAGCCTTAACGACGCCTAGCGCCACACTGAGGTGGCTCATCAACGGCCAGCCGTCGGCAGCGTATAAAGTGCCTGCGCCTGTCGTCCAGACGTACAAAAACACTCATAGGCCCGAAATAAGATCCGTAAGTAGAAGCTATCGTACGAATGCAATGATGCTATTATTTAATTGTAGGTGAGGTTTTTGCATTGTCTTGCGTCTCCAGCCTCGTGTTTATGCATAGAAAGATAAGCTTGAAGAAAAATGTCGAATTCAACCTTGATATTGTTAGATTTTTAAGGTCCAAGTAATCTACGGATTAAACTAATGGAGATGAAACCTAAGTAGTATCATAGAATGAAATGGAAGCCTGGTATGCTAACTAGGAGTGATGAATATGCTATAAATAAGTTGGTGGTAAAATAAACAACATGCCTTTCATGGCTGGAATGTATATATGTATGCATTTATATGCAGTGAACCCAATTAAGAGCAACCCATTCTGACAATCTCTATTAAAGATCGAAATATTGACAAAAATACATAAATTTTGCAGTGCATTTGTCGACAGTCATATGCACGCTGGAAATTTTTTTGTTCGTCTGTAGAGACTACAAACAAAATTGATACCAAAACAAAACCTCATCAATTCGTTCATTTCAAAACCGTGAGAATTTTCAACACCGATGTAACAAAACAGTTGAATGTGCTTTTTAAAATTGTGTGCAAAATATGGCAACGATGTACAAATACAGACACAACCTTCAGCTATCCCATGCTTAGACGAAAACGTTCTGGTCGCACTGATGGGATTCTGAAAATGGTCAAGAAGAGAGCGACACAAATCCTTTCAGGAACATGAGATTAACAACAAAAAAGCTCGGAATTTGGAGCTCATTTATGAACAGAATATTTAAGCATGACTTAAAGTTAAGACCACATGCAAGGCAACGCGGACAATTGCTTTCAGCAACCTACAGGAAGAAACGGCAGTACAGCGGCAGAACGAGTCACACCGAGATCCAGCGTACCGTTGACACTCGTCGTCTGGTCTGACGAAAAGATTTTCACGACGCCTTACTTTCACAAAGGTAAACTTTACGCGCGGGATGCAGCGGACCTGGCTGACGATAGTCGTACTCATTTCTGTGGCACTACACCAGCTGGAGTGATGGTGTGAGCCGCAGCCGCTTCTGGAGGATCTAATTCTCCTCTTCATCTCAGAGAGACTGAAGATGAGCACGCAATTTTACATCAAAATGTTAGCAGAAAATGTATTACCCTTGATATCTGGAAGCCATTGGAAAAATTAAGTGTTCACTCAAGTCCTGGTCCCATCGTACACATCGAATTTAACCCAGCAGTGATGCAAGAACCATTTCAGCTGGTTTTGGGACAAGAAAGTGTGGCATCCGTCTTGTCCAGATATCAATCCACTGAACTTTACTATCTGGTCCATCTAACAATGTGATGTTATAGTGACTTACTCAAGCGGGACTGCTCTGAAAGATGCCCATCATGCTTCATCGTCTGTTTTGGATGAGGACTTTCCACTCAGTTACGTGTCGTGTGGCTCTGACGACCAAGGCGAAAGGCGGTCATTTCGAAATCTGATGAGTGTTATGTGGTAATAATTTATATTTGAACCTGTGGGCTAAATTTGATCTCCAAACATTGTTTCAAATTTTAGTTGGGATAAATATTCGATTGGTAATTCCTAATGGGACACCCTGTATATGCATACTTTATATATATAACTATAGATATAGCATAATGGTGCCTTAGCTTCCAATAGATTTCTTTAGTTTGCCTGTTTTAAATAGTATCACGAGTCAACATTGTCGGCATAGATTTAATTAGTTTTGAACATTAGAGTAAAAAGAGAAAGAGAACATTTTCCAATAATTTGAGGAATTCATATAAAATTTGGTCTTGTATTGTTATTTCTTCCATAATTATTTTTCACTGCAATTATTTTTGTGTGTTTGTTTGTGCATTTATCTTACATCATTATTCCCTCGATGTCAATGCGAATTCTACAGCTGATTGGATAATAACTCTGTGCGTTTTTGACGTACCATTGACGTGCGTTTTTAAAAAGTTAGAACTCGAATTTCGTTCCAAAAATTGATCATTGTGAAAGTATTAGACTGAACGTTACTTGGAAGGGCGCAACACCTTTAGCTTTAATTAAAGGCGTGAACAGCCTCTCACTTCGAATGGCAGGAAATGATGCCTCTGTACGCGCTGTAATTAGAAAGGGGATGCGTAACTTTTCCATAACTTGAATGTTTCTTAAAAGGCGTCGAGGAAGAAAGAAATTACTTGAAAATCTATTGCTCATTTCAAGCGACATGATTTTAGCCGCTTAATGAACTTGCATCTTGAAGTGTGTGATACATTTTGCAGGGGAAAAAGATACGATATTTTGTTAGCAGCGAAGCCACGGAAGATCAGACCCGTACTCGAGCGGGTTGTTTATTTCAAATGAATGCTTGCTCTTTTTGTCTTCATCCTTATTTTCAACTTGAGCCGATTTTGCTTCTACTCTGAGGGGGTAATTCTTTTAAAATTGATCAGATCTTTTGAACCAACACGCTTCCCCACCATTTAACACGCGAGTTCCCAGTATTTCAGTCGATCTAGAAAAAGAAACTGGCGAAATTTCTGCGACTTAAGCTGCCGTATTTACACGGGCCACCTCGAGTCGTATTTTTCGTAGCTTTCAAATACAATTCTGAAAAGTTTCGCTTGAAAAATTTATAACCATTCACTCGGGATATTCGTGACAAATTATCGTAGACGAATTCTTCCACGCTCGCCGCCGAAAAAATGAACCTCAAGAATCTCTGGCGGGGTGGGGGGAAGGTGGTCAGCTAGGGGTGTGAAGCGAAAAATGTACAGCGATATAGTCAAGAGAATTGTTGGGGATTTGGGAGAAAACATTGTGGGAAGCACAAATGAAACGTATACGCCTATGTTTTGTAAGCATAATGACGTGCAGTGTACATATATTCCTTTTACGTGGGAACACCGCGACACAGCAGCTTAACACTAGGAAAGACGAGCATCGTTGTACTAGTTTTAGACCGTATTTCAACCGCAGGCGCAAGTCTTTCATTGTGCGACTGCGTGCTTCACTGCACGCCTCATGGGTAACTTTTTGTCCCTCGTGCGACCTCAGCTGCTGGCGGTCTTACAATTTCAGGATCATTGAACTCAATATCGCGAAGAAGCTCTTTCGATGTAATACAAAGTTTTGTTATCTCTGCTAAAGAATGTCACTATTCTCCGCAATGCAAAATATTTTAATCCTTTGCGATACAAAATTTTATTTTTTTCTGTGGTACAGTGTTTTTAGCTGTGCATGAGCTCCCGGAACGAAAAATTAGTCACCTCCTACTGGTAAGATGTATGGCCTCCAAAGGACGAATAATGGCGGTAATTCTGCATGGTATTGAGTCTACAAGCGTCTTAATGTTTACCTGGTCGATTTCAAACCGCTCTTGCCTCAACTGTTCTCGTAGTTGGGCCACAGTACGTACATAGACTCTCTTCTCAACGTCTAACTTGTGGTTTTTCCTAACATAAGGCTTAACGTATGAATTTATTTCGTGCATTGAAGTACTGATTTTCTAATCCCTTTTTGAAGTTTAACTCGATCCCCTTTGTCACTCAAACGAGACAAAGGTACCTCGAGTGGGTGAAATAAACTCGCACAAATTCATTCATTAAGGAATGGCGTGCATTTCTATACACTCTTGGATGTAACAATACCGAATAAAAACAATGACGACCGACGGTAATGGCAATGGATGTTTTTTGTACTCTGGGTCTCTTTATTTTTGTGCTGAAATGACTTATGCATGGAACGTTAAAATGGCAAAAATGCATTTATTTCAGTAACTGGACTAAAATTTTCCTTCAGATTTCATGTCTGGCTTAAATGACATTCTAAAACCTAGATTTTGAACCATTAACAAGATTTATTGAGGAATAAACTTTATTCTTTAAAAGGTTAATTGTCACGGAAACAATTTTTGAACAGAACGGCGACTGACGAGTAGAATTCCCTAGTCCCTTACTTGTATACTTAGTATTTCAATGAGCATTTCTAATCTTGGACGTGACGTAGTAGTTATTCAAATTCCCCTTAGGTTTTAAACATGAAAATTAGTTATAGAATTTAGGCTTGGTAAGTTGGACACAACGTAGCGAACAGCTTGCCCTAAATGTGGACGGGCAGAAAGTAAAATTTAATTTTAGCTCACCGATATTGATTGATGCCTGCATAGGCACAGACGTGCTGCTTTTATTTCTGAATGAAATATTTTTCCTAGCCCGTAATTTATGCTCCATCTCATTTTCCAACTTTTGATGTTTCAAATTGTATCTAGAACTGGATGCTAATAATTTTCTTGTATGAATGCGTTTTCATATTCACCTTCACGAGGGTTGACTCTTCCCTGCATTTCTTTCATTGATTATCTTCTTCGGCTCAAGAACAAGATTCAGTTTAGTAATAATAAAATTTCAAAAAAAGCTAAACTTCTTAAATTTGAAATGGAGGGAAACATTTCTTATTGAATTACCTTGTGTCATCATCAGTAACTCTTCATTTCAGTGTCACATATGAAAGTAGAACAGAAATGAATTTCAGACTTTCAGGATTTACGTGCGTTTATCCAACTCTCTCCCAAAACGCTAGAAATCGTCGTCTGAAACTACGCTTCATCTTTTTCTGGGGGACCCAGAAAACCGCTACCAATGTACACACCACCTATCATTCAATTTGAATTTAAAACGCCTTTGAAAAAAACGTCTTTAACGCTGCATTGGGAGCTAAAATCTGACGCAAGATCACGCGGAACAACACCGAAAGAGTGTCCCACCGGGCATAACTTCGCCGTATTTTCCAGTTGTCAATATGAGTCGGAAAACTTTTTTAATAAGAGCGACTAGCGAGCGAGGGGGATAGGCCATAGACGACGCGATCATCGCAGCACCAACGACGCGATACACTTCCGTCGGAGGCCTCGTCCACAACTGCCCCAGCTTGTGCCAAACGGGGGCGTTATTTCTCATGGAGGGACGTAGCAATGGAAAACGGCGTGGTGCAAGATCAGCCCACAGAGACAAGGGCAGGACACTTCACTTGGAATAATTGTAATGGCGCTTANGGAGTGACTGGCTTAATGCGAAGTGAAATGGGGAAAATTTGTGAAAAATGTCAATTAACTTCAGTTCAAACGAACTGGAATTGATGATGAGGCGCATTAATTTAAAGAAAAATATTTAATTTTTTTTTGCCTTTAGTTTGAAACGACGATCTGGCACGAGTAGGCTTGATGAACTGCAGGAATAACTGGCGGAAGGGATCGGCCGTGATCGGTTTAGGGAGCAAGAAAGAAGTTTCAAATGAAATTTCTTGAATGGAGCCAAAGTTTCGGCTGTGCGGTCGATGGTAGGAAATAGAATGACCATGTGAATGACAATGAAATTTCATTACATGAGAGTGACAGTCTTCAAAACCCGTTGAGGATTAGGACAAATTGCAGTTATATATAGCGACTGTTCCAGTGATAGCACAATTTTCCCACATGGTGCTACGACTGGTCATGAAACTAATAGCCTTATATTGTCTAGCATTCTCTTAATATCCTGTAGAAATCAACATGCTATCATTCGGGAAAGCGAACGATAACTAAATGCTAGTTTTTAGCCCTGCACTGGAAATTATAACCAATCATTCTTAACTGGCACGGGTGCATATAGCGAGCAACACTATATGAGCTCGGCCAATGGTTTTTGAAATGAAACGAAATTGGTGATTTATTTCTTCGAGACCATGATGAGATATTTGAATATTTTGAGCGGCCTCTTTCAGAGAAGGTACTTTATTTCAAAGAGTATATTTCCCGGCAGTTTTTTGTAGATCACCTTTTCCCACTGTGACGATTGCAGGATCACTAAGGTATTCGTAACTTAGTGACCTTGTATTGGATTACACGTGGATGAAAATACATCGATATAATTCTTGTCATATACGTAAAGACAATATAAGCATGTCTAAGAAGTTCTCATAAAATTATTAAAAGTTCAATTCTTTCGAAGGAAGACGTATGGGTCTCGACACATAGTGCTCTTAATTGTACCGTAATCTAAGTGCATCATTTGAAAAGGATTGTGTATGTTTTCTTAGGGTATAAGTGCTTAGGAACTTATGTATTTAGGGCTGCCAGATTTGAACAAGACTTCGGAAAAAATATTATTATATTTTAATATTTTCGAATGCAACGAAATAATGACTATTCACGATAGACTGCGTAATACTTCAAGCTTTAATAAAAAACATCTGCTAGATTAGTTTGAAAGTACTGAATCTCAGAGCTCAAAATGTCAACAAGCCATTCATTTCAAATGGTTCAAAATCATCCCGAGTCTGAGCACCATTTATTCATTCGCAAAGCCCAAACTACCGAGCCGCCCAAATAGCGCCGCCTTCTTCTCGTCACTTGTTCCCTGAACGAGATCAGAGTTATTCAATCTGGCTGAAATATTTTACTGCCTTCATGGTATCCTTGATACCGGGTCAATTCATATCCTGAGTAAAAACCTCGACTTTTTTACCGACTGGGAAAAATGTAACATTTCTATTCTGTTTGATAAACGTATTACTCATCCTATCGTATTTGTTAACCACAGTTTATCCTGTGTGACAGACATTATGCATTCAATTTTATACCCACAAATTTCCATGTCATTTGATAGCCTCAGCGTCTTTTACCCCATAAGACCGTTGCAGAACTCGCAATTCTCTGTTTCATTCTTAGTGTTTTAACCTCACTACAATTGCCATAAGAAACTGTTGCGTGCCCCAGGAGATGCGGCTTTACCTCAGCAAGGAGGTGTTCATGCGTGGGATGGTCAAGCTGATGTGTCGTGCAGAGCTTCACGATGTGTTCCTCAGAGACACGCACATCACTCTGCATGACATCCATAAACCCAAGCCTGCAGTCTTCGGATGGTTCTCCTCAGGTGGGCTATGACACGATTTCGAACGTTCATAATGCATTTCAGGTATCTTGGCTACCCGTGCAGAACACATGGGTAGCGTGACATTAGAGTTTGACATGCTGCGTGAATGTAAGAATAAATGGGGGCTTACACTGAAAAGATAAGGATGTCATTTTAAGACTTGGCCTAGAGGGACTTTACTTGACTAGAGTTGATTTTCAGAACTGATCTTTTTCTACGTTGCATGGAAACGACTAAATTTCTTTGAGGGAAAACCATTTTTCCATGCTAAGACTAAGAAATATGCATCTGTAAACCTGTAAAGCTAATTTTAAAAATAGACGTACCATGAAAAATTTGAAATATTAATCCTGCTAGTAAAAAATACAAAGAAATTTTTTTCTTCTTCGCACTAAAATACGCCTTCATTGATTATAATCAAAATTCATGCTTGATCGGATGATTTATCGAAGAAATTGCTGAAGTTGAGGGTCCAAAATATCTTCCGTTTCATTAAGTGTGGCCACATAGTCCAGTAATGGATCTCAGAATTAAGGATCTGGTGGAGAGACCTGACGGGCAGGAAGTTAACAGATCGTCTTTCCATCAACTAACGATTGCTGCTAATGAATCTTCCGAGCGCCGTTGTCTTGCGTCTGTTCTTGTTCCATTTTTGTGCTGCTCTTCTCCATGGATCTTGTTATCACTGCTTCTTTGTACTGCAGTGTGTACAGCAGTCTCTTTACACGCTCCGCAGGGCTGCTCAGGCTTAGAAATTATTAAGTGTCTGCCTGGCGCTAATGGTGTAAAGTCAGTTTGATATTGCACACCAAAAATTTCACATTTCGCTCTTTCATAGGAATTTCTAGTACTATTGTTTCGTTAAAATTTCGAATAAACATCTCTGGATTCACTGAGTGATATCCACCTCTACTACGTACAATTTTTCAACAAGAATTCATGTAGTTATTATTGGATAAGAACATCACAGGTTTTCATTTTTGGCGCTGCAGCAACAAGGTCGTAAAGCCTCGATGCCGTGCTGACAGCCTCGTACATTGTTCGTATTTGCCGTCGGACCCCTGCCGGCCCGTTGGGGGTTGCCGTGATATGCCTTCTCCAGTAAATGTTAGCTTCAAGCTCGAGATCAGCTTGTCGTATAACTGATTTTTTTGCAGTCGTGAAATCATTCATTTTTATGGTGTGGAAACGGAGTGAAGTGAAATTTTGTGGATTTTAGATATGTTGTATCGCAAGGCATACAAACATGTTTCAGACCGACAGAGTACAAAATGCTGTAAAACTCGCACAAAACGCATTCCTAAAATTCGGATTTGGGACGTCATTTTGCTGTAATTGGAAAGGCCAGCATGACTTTTAGAGAAATTAAGTTTGCGTGGCGTCATCAACAGTTAAATCCTGGGTTTTAATTCCGTAGAGTTTGTGAAATCTGTAGCTGTTTTGATGTCACAGATGAAATCAATAAAATCTTATATCATATCATCGATTCCTTCATCTCAGGCTTTCATATCTGATAAGGCTTTAACATCTCATAAACTCAAAAACGCAATAAAGTCTGTCACTTAAATTTAAGCATGAACTTTAATCATTCACTTTTACCATTAGAGTCTCTGTTCTCCTGGTGAACTGTCCGAAGCGTGTATGAATTGTGGCCATTAGATTTTGAGTGAATCTGTATATGTATTTAGTGCTGCTCGACCTCATATTTATAACGTACACTACATGAGTATACAACTCATATTAATAACGTACACGACATGAATACACAATAAATGTGTCACTGAATTTCCTTTTTGAACTTTTCAAAGTCAAGTTCAAGTTTTCCCCACATGCTGTGACTGCAATTTAGAGCAACATAATTCCTTAAACTTTCCCCCTGATTGGCCATTCTTATTCATGAAATTATACCCGTTATTGAACCTGTAATGACTTATAGCTTTCTTCCCAGAAAATGCTCTGCAAAAATACAGAAAACTGCTGAGAAAACCGATGACTAACCCGTCCATAACTTATCTCAAAGCCTAAATTGGAGTACAAGTTTTGACATTATCGATCATTTCCGTGACGAAATACGAGTAGAAAATCCTAACTAGCATTTAACCGAAAATATTGTCGACTTTTTAAAGCATTCTTGGGAAATGCCGAACGCGGACGCCATGGAAGTCGCGGAAATTTCCTGGGAAGCAAGGCCGCTTCCTGACCTAGACAAGCGTCTCTAATTTGATTGTTTCGAAGGACGGTAAACGCAGGCCTCGAAATATCTCCCCCGGGGCCTAACTTATGGCACCATAACCATTGAAAATTTGGAGCCTCGAACAATGTTGGCTGTCAACGAAACGCTTGAGGTATCGAGACGCGGAGGGCCATTTGCATTCCTTCTTGGCTCAAGCCTGTATGAGCCGTGGCCACCCAGCCTGGCCGAGACTGCCGTCAGCAGAAGGCAGAGGAAAACAAGATTCTTGGAAACCTCTCCTCACAATTCATGAGGAATTTTAATTGATGGATTTATTGAAGAATATTTTTGAGTATGGATTAGTGATCTTAGATGTGAATGCAGTTAGGAGTAGAGATTTCGAATGATGCTTTGGCAGACTCCGAAGACACATTTTAGACGTAAACAAACCACGTGAAACTAAGAAGTGCAGAAATGAACTCGGTGTGAGCAGCGTTCAATTGGATTTCTGAATACAAGCTCCTTATAGCTAAAATATTTCACTAACTACCTCAGATAATGCATAATCATCAAAATGTCTCTAAAATATTTTAATGGGGTAAAAGGGAAAATTAAAAAAATAACATCATCAGGATTAACCATATTCCATATTCAACAAATATGATTTCTCTGTATCAAGAGTATGGAATCAAAATGTATAAGTCTGAAATTATACAAAGTTACCACAAGCTTAATTCTTTACTCAAAATATTAGCCTAACTTTGCAAATTGAAATATTTGAAACTTTTTAGAAATCTAAGAATTAAAAGTAACATAGGGATACCTCAACTTTTTTCTTCAATGGAACAATTCGTCCTTAATTTTGAAATAATACCCGAAGTTTCACTTATTGATCTCATCAGAACTTACCGTATGCCATCTTATAAATTTACAAATGACACCCTAAACTGACTTAAAACAATATTCCGGAATTATTTTGTATTCTACAGAGCACCAAGCGGAAGAAAATTTCAAAAATACGGAGCCTCTGAAACTACTCGGGCTCGAGTGACAAAATTCCACAATTCATTGTACTGGCTTCAGCCGTGAGCTGCCTCGAGTGTTTTCAATGCTCTCTGCGTACAGAATTTAAAAATTGCGTGCAAAGATATATAAGAATATTAAAATTTACTGTAATTATTCTGAATATAAATTCGTTAAGTTACAAGTCTCTTACACGTAAATACAATTTATTAAATTACAAACTAAACACCCCATGATCACTCATACTGCTAGTTTTGCTTAGGAGAAGACACTTTCTGATTCCCGGACCACAACAACAGACTTCTAAACGTACGCGTCATGCAATGGGAAACATTAAACACATTCAACTTAAAAAAAACGACGGTCACGTCTGGCGGCTCCCACCCATGAATTTCCCAGTTTAACTACGAAGCTCGGGAATAAAACTGGTTAGGAAGTAATTGAAGTTATTGTACCGTAGCGTTGTAGCAAGAGTAATATTACCGAAAATATAAAGCCCCTACTCAGCGAGCCTAACACGCAATACTGCAATAAAAGACTTGCAAACGAGGTACTGCGTTCAACGCACACGACAGAGCTGTCACCCTCGCCTCACTACGGTCTGAATAAGCGTGCACTTTTGCACGTTCTTTTAACCAGGAGTTTTCAGTCATGAGGAACCTAGGAAAAGTCAAAACTCAGCGACAATATTGCCCTATTATGGGTTTTTTCCTCGCTACACTCTCCAGTGATCAGCGATTGACTGAGCAGACTACCAGGAAATCTGTGAGGCGGTGCGCGAGAGGACAGTAGTGTGTGTTGATTTTAAGGAAGCTTAAAGAAACTGAAGATAGAGCCTCAGTTACAAAGAAGTACTCACGCAGCACCATCACTGTAAGAAAAGAAATCGATTTAGAGCTTAAAGGAGCCAGGAAAGAACGATTCAAAGCTTTTGTAATGTTTTGATACAATTGAAGTACAAGCGAACAAGGCTGTGGAAGACATTTAAATGACTTCCTCGCTTCTTATTCAAAGGCATAACAATATTACGGAAGTTTTTCATCGTTCGTTCCTGGTGCCTTCCATTCTTTGAATCGATTTCGTTTCTTGCAATGATGATGATCTACAGCGGATGGTCTTTGATTTGAACGTGAATCCTGTTTTAGGATTGAGTTTTGAAAGTTAGGAAGGACGTTTTTAATGAAAAACACAAACAGAAAGACGAGAGGTGAAAAGCACAATTTCCCTCTAACTAAGCCACGGACGCAGAAGAATTGAGCATGTACTTCACTAGATCAGATAATTTCTACGGTTGATTATCTTATTTGTTGGTTCATTTGACTCGACCACCTAGCGGATAAAACTACGTTTTTGGACGAGAGTTAATTTGCCCTAAAGTAGATCGTCTAATTTGGTGAACGATCGTATCACAGAAAAATTTCAGTTGCTGCTTCACAGTCAACAGGTGTAACGCAAATGAACAATTTGAAACACTTGCGGCTCCCTCATATCACTTTTCAGAATTTTCGTCAAAACACAAGAGTTCATTACGTGCTTAAAAAGACATGTGGAAAGTTTTTTGTGGTTCATTACGCAAAAGACATGTGGTTCATTACGCAAAAGACCACTGTTTTGGGTGGAAAGGTTTTTCAGGAGGTCGACTAATATATATTTTTGTACATTAAACTTCAAAGAAAATGTCTTAATTGTCTAGCCAGAAGCTGTTGCGGGCTGTTATCAGATGCATGGGCCATCATCAGCAGCAGGGCCAATTATCAGACGCTCGTTTGATGCTCAATAGGAATTAGCTGCCCTTAAATTATTCATCGCATCAAAGGAAGTCAATAGGGACTTTCATCAAAAATGATTGTTTCCCTCACGGCCAGGGATGCGATAAGACCTAAATGGTCTCAGCCGTTCTAAGTGGCAATAAAAATTTGTGAACCTGCAACCAAGGCAGTTACGTCCGAGTTTGTCTCTTTGGGTGGTGCTGGGGCCGTGTTGTCGCGCCCTCGGTTGGCAAGCAACACCTTCAAATAACTTGAACGAACGGTCCTGTTACTCTCCGATGTTCTCCAAGAATCGTCTAATTCCATTTTAGAGCTCGTCGAGATATTTTTGCGTGATGCGTACGCTTTTTAAATTCTTGCACTAAAATTGGGGAAATTTGCGTACACAGTTATGTGGTATGGCAATTTCGTTAAGAGGGGCTTAGGGGCTTTGATTAAATTCGACCTGTTGCCAAATCCTTGTTTTTAATGTCTGCAATAAAATTTGCTTTTATTTTTTGAAGCACTAAATTGCATTTTTATCGATTTGGTTGCAGGTAAAAGGGCTTTAAAAAGAAAAAAATTAAAAGGTTAAGGCTACCATGCAAGAGCATGATACTCCCTCCCCCTTGTTGGTACCAAAAAGGCTGATACCAAAAAACATATTGGTATCGAAATTTACAGTTACTAAAAAGCTGCGCTGTACCAAAAAGGTGTGCAGGTACCCGAAACTGAGCACGGGTGCCCTTGGAAAACTGGACTTTAAAGGGCAGGTTGTAGCTGGCTGAAAACATGCTGGATTTGCAGAACATTATTTTAACGGCCCTTGTTCTATGAAGGTCAAAGTAACACTGGAAAATTTGCTTAATCCAATGAATGTTAGATTACCGAACTTGTATTGATTTTGAACGAGATTTTTGGTAGGGGAATAAATAAACTATTGAGAAATCGCATTATTTTTAAGAGGCTTATGGCTGAACTTTAGAATATTCATCTGCATTTTGCGGCCATTTCCGCTCACATAATAAACACACGTGAGCACGCTTCTTTAATTCTAAAGGGATTCCGGCAGAAAAAGAAAGTGGGCTGTGTATGCACTTTAAAGTGGAATAAGATGGGATCCTTACCGAAGTTTTTGATGGCTCGTTTGAAAAAAATATCAAAATAGTCGCATTCAGCCTTTCTCAAGACAAAATTTGACCAAAAAACTGACTTAACCTACTAAAGTTAAGTTGCTAAATGAATAAAATGAATAATAAGTATTGAAAATTCTTTGGAGAGGAGTAAATTTAAAAGCCACTCTGTTTTTTGATATAGAGGAGAGTGTCATCACCCCTGCTCTATAGCTTACAAATAAATTGTGAATCAAGATTTCACACAATATTTTGAAGCTGTATGAAATGACTTTCAATTTAAACTGACTGAGGTATTACATAATCTGCAAATTTTTAGCGTTTACTCATTTTTTAGCAGTTTAATAGTTTGCGCTCTAGATTTATTGAAGCAGATCCTTGGTGTCAGTGTTCTGCGTACGGTGCTTCATAAGAAACAAGTTTTATGAACAGTCTCGAAGCATGATGTGCTTATCAAAGTTGTCAATTTGCAACAAGCAAAATTAAGTGAAAGAACCACAGAGTGTGTTTTCATAGAAAATATTTTATTTTTTGTACAATTTCTAATTTAACGACTCTAAATGAAATGTCCCTGGAATCAAATAGCACCGTTTGATTCGAGAACAACTCTTTCTGACTAAAATTTTTTTGAATATTTTACTTAGAAATTAAGAGAATTTTAGCGACGTTTCTTCTCCAATTACCTCTTTTGCGCAACTATACATACTCTATCGAGGAATGTGCCGTTCTATTTATACATATTCGACGTTGAAATAACCTAATTGAAAATCTACACGAAAATCGCTCAATTATTTTTAGAGGCAATCTGAATTTCCGCGCTAGGACAAGCGAGCTCGCGGGAACCCTGCGCTGGCACTGCCACGCGCGCTGCTGCGGTGCCAAAGCACAGTTACTGAGATTGCTTTGATTTTAAAGTAGGGTTGAAGGTGGGGAAAAAACAGATTCTTACATCTCTATGTCGATTCCACTTTCACGTTTGCAACACAACCTTCATTCAGGTCGTATTTACTTACAACTCACCCTAGAATACGCACAAGGAGAGCTCCTGAAATAGGATTTTGCTAATCTTCTCTTGTTGCACGAGAAACAGCCTCGTCACATTTGTTTTCATTCACTCGCTCAAGCAATACACTCACTCGT